>BKCP01011070.1:456879-494139 GCA_008636005.1 Striga asiatica | reverse complement strand
ATCGAGATTTTTGGGATGTGATTAATTGAGAATGAGAAATATTAATATATATAACATTATAGTATGAATTAATAGGAATTAAATTAATGAAATTTTGTCACAGGTATGACATGGAGCTGCACTTGGTACATGTAAGCACAGATCATCAAGTGAAAAATAATATATCAGTGCTTGGAATGCTTTACAAGATTGGCAAGCCTGACAAATTTCTCTCCAAGGTAATGAAAAGAATATCACATATTATTGTTATATGAGTGTGACCAATCATTAAATTCATTGGTCCTTTTAGATTACGAAATTCACATTTTAACCAGTTAATATATGATCTACCTTAATCTACCCATGGTTAAGTATTATCATTGATCCCCTTATTTAATCTGACATTTTGGCGTTTGGTACTACAACTTTTCAATGTACGTGTAGACTATTAAATTGAAATATCATACTTTAACGTAACAATCAAAATAAATTATTACCAAAATAAATAAAAGTATAGTATTTCATTGTATAAATATGTATTTTCATTAAATAAATTAGATTGTCTCGTATAAAAATTGTGTTAATTTGGAAACTGTGTCACATGCAGATAATGAGAAATGTATCTTCAATAATGGACGAGCAGCACATAGAGAGTCCATTGGGAATGGTCAACCCTAGAAAAATTAACAGTCGCAGTAAAAGGTATTTTAGATACCTGGGCTCACTTACTGTTCCTCCTTGTACTGAAGGTGTTATTTGGACAATCAATAAAAAGGTAAATAATATAATCCTATGTTACATTTCAGATTTCACAAAAGTTACACATACAATTTAAATTAACTGACCAGAGTACAATGGTTTCGTTTTTATTTTGTATTTATATAATTCTTTTGAATTATTTCCAGGTGAAAACTGTTTCTAGACACCAAGTTAATTTGCTCAGAGAAGCTGTTCATGATGTAAGTTATTGTGCTTCTTAGTATTTTCCTTTATGAAAAAAATACACAAAATTAATTATATTTCATGTATTTACCAGTTAGATTAACAAGATTTAAAAAAAAAAAAATGGATTTGGCAGTATGCAGAGAGGAATGCAAGGCCACTGCAGGCAAGGAACAGCAGAGATATTTACCTTTATGGGTCAGGGGTGAATTAAATATAAGGGGAAAAAGGGAACAAATTATTTCTCTAAATAAATTTTGATCAATTACTAAATTGCTTTGAGATCCTTTTTTTTCTTTTCACCTCGATCACACGTGTAATAGAAAATTTACTTTGCTTCAAAATATAGTTTCATCTTGTCCTGAAAAATCTTCTTTGTTTTAAGGTTTAATCTCAGTCGGAAAATCCGAATCTACACGTGGGGCATTGAATGTCTATGTGATTCAATGGTAAAAAAACTCGATTAGGAAAGTACCATTTTAGGCCATGAGCTCTTGAAATATTTCAGATTCCTAATTACAGAATTAGGTGAGTGATTAAATAAAATATAAATTTGCTATTTATAAATTCAATACCCTACTAAATATGAGCAATAAGGATAATCAATTAGAATATTTCCAGCATCTATGTAGGGCAGTAGGGCTAGATGGCTAAAGTGGATGGGGCTGGATAATATTGATGCACTTCTGGGCCTTCATTCTTGGTCCAAAACTATTTTCCTTGGCCTTGTGTTGTACTTGACCCGTGTACAGTTTTATTCATGCCCACTGATGACTGTAAATTTGATATTCATCCTTGGATTAATTTTTTTCTTTTTCTTTTTTCTTTTTTTACCCAAACGGTAAAACCAGGGATACCAAAATGGTAAAGAAAAAATAAAAACACAACATACACCTTACACCTACAACAAATAATTAGAATAGATTCTCCACAACTTTTAACAAGCCCATTGCCATAACAATCAAATTAAATACAAATGTATAAAAGTCGAGAGGAATCCAAAAATTGAGATGCATTGTGCAATTTGGTGCGATTCAATTGGTTACTTTTTAATGTAGAAACTTCCGGTTCGATTTCATGTGTTTAGTCTTTTCGGGATTGGCGAGGTTTTGCACCGAACAACACTGTTACTACTCCTACCAAAGAGCCCACCTCTGTAGTTCTTTAGATCAAATATTGTATATTGTTTTAGCAGTGGAAACAAATTCTCAAAATTACAATACTACAAACCAAAATTGGATTTGAGGAAAGAAAAATTACAAAACAGACCCTGAATCATTGAGGACACAAGAGGCAGTGAAACAAATCATAACACAAATCAACCCCAACAAGGCGACAACAGATGTAAAAATGGTCAACAACACCAGCCAACAAACCTCACAAGAGCTACCATATCTTAAAAAAAGAGCAGCTCATTTGACACTCATCAAACACAACAAAAGCAAAAGGGATGAGAATAGTAAGAGAACCACATCATTTACACGTTTTGACCGTAAGTTTGACAATCGAGCCATTCTTTTTATTGCAACATTCTACGAGCAACAACCTCCACTAGGAGCCGCATGATGTTCTTGTTTCTGTTTTAGGATATATCTCTTCACATTTGACCCTTCCTCAAGAAGTCTTGGTACTTCCATAATCTAAAGAAAAATGGAAAAAAATAAAAAGGGAGTATATTAAGTGATTGTGTCATTTTAATGGGCAAGTTTTCAAATTTTGAAGGAGAAACGGAATTGGACTAATCGTTGATAAAATCGATAGTGATGCATTCATATCTACCTTTAGTGCTAGCTCTTCAAAACACCGTTCAACATTTTCTCGAGTTTTAGCACTGGACTCGAAGAATAGACATCCAAGTTCGTTTGCTAGGGTCATCCCCTCTTCCCTACTCACAACTCTTTCGGATTCCTGTAAAAGCAGAGTGTAGTGTAAAACATACATCGTTGTTAGACCTGAATGGTGATCACTTTACCAAAAATATAGGAATTAAATCATTTGTGTATGCAAATACCAAACACGAGCTACAATTGTGATTTAACCGAACAAGAGAGACCCAACAAACTTAATTCAGAGAAATAGTCTCGAAGACTCTTTTTGTAGCCCAAATGGAGTTTGTGATTTACTTCATTTTTTGAAAATAGAGAATCCTGCGATGTTTAATTCCCTCATCATTAAGTCATGAGACTAGCCAAATCCAAGAGAGATAAAATGATCATGATACATAAATGTCACACAAAAGTAGGTTGCTATTATTAAACCAAGAGGGAAGTAGGTACTAACTCTATCAACTTTGTTCCCGACAAGCATCTTGACGCAATCCTCATGGGTGGAATACAGTTCCAATTCTTTCGCCCATACATCAGATAAGTTTGTAAATGTATCTCTCCTTGTTACATCATAAACTACACATACAAAAGGAGAAAAAAAAAAAGAAGAAGAAGAAGAAAAAAAAAAAGTTGATCAATGAATATAGCACGAGACTTCTATATTCATTTCGTTTGTTAGGACGGTTGTAATAATTTACAAGAAGATGAACCCCAGTGGTCCCCTATTTCTCAATCAGATTTCATTGTTCTATGCCGATATACCAAAAGGACTGAGAAATGATTAAAAGTTTAAAACTAGTCAACGAGTTTTCAATATATATCAACTGTGTGAAACATAGTGTTATTTTTTGTTTGTTTCATGCTTACCAAGGATGATCCCTTGTGCGCCTCTGTAGTATGAGCTTGTCAATGTCCTGAACCTCTCTTGTCCAGCTGCAAGAAACATGAAAAACTTGCTGTCAACAAAAAATAACAGAGAAATCATGATCAAATATGTGAATGATAAAAAGAAAATCGAATAAATTTACATCTAGTTATCTTTAGAATGTTGAATCAAAATTAAGACTGTCGAAAGTGGCGTAGTGCTACCTGTGTCCCATATTGTTAGCTTCAACTTTTTCTCACCAACAGTCAGAAACTTGATTTTGAAATCCACACCTAAAAATTGAATGAAGGGAAGAAGAGACGAAAAGAAGGAGAATTTCATTTCAGATGAATCCTACTGTGTTTTAAAATTTTGAAGTTTAACATGCATCGGCAAGTAAACACAAGTTCACTATCTTAATAAAACTATTAAAAACATTCATGGTATATTAAGATGCCCAATATCTATAGTTCTACTAGGAAAAATATAACAAAACAAATGATGAAGTGGCTTTTGCTTCAATTATTATACCAGCTACAGAATATCGAATCATAAGTATATTCATTCACTCATTCATTTGGAGTAACTAATGAAATTAGCCTAAAAGCAAGCACAAATTCTTGTATTAGACAACTTAAACTTTAGGTGGGTTGACCAGTCATGCTTTTTTAACAAATATTCATCCTTATGCTATGAAATAAGTCATACTTCTGTTTATATTGAAAAGTATGACCCCTAGTTAGAGCTATATTAGAATCAAGAAGAAAAGTAGAAGGAAACATACAATCAAAAGTCACAATAACTTAATTCAGTCGCAAGTCATGACTACTCATATGACAAAGTTACTCAACATCCTACATAAGATACAAGGACCACCAAACAAGCAAACTTGCACAACAATAGCCACACAATCAAAATTGTCCATAAATTTGAGCTACAGATTGAACCGCAACGAAATTATCGAAAACATTAGTACCAAATACAACAAAATCAAATAATCCGTAGTGGTGTTTTTTCGCCCCTCATGGTCCATTTATCCATGTCGTTTTTCCAGACTCACAGATTCAAGTTCCACATATTTCCACTGTACACCAACTTCCAAAGCAAAACAGAGAAAAGAATCAAATCTAGGATCAAATTCAACACAATACACCATAAAACCTCAAATGATTTACTTCACAACATTTGATAAAACTACCAACTAGAAGATTGAAAACTCCCCAAAATTTTTCAGAGCTCACAGCACACCGAGATACATCAAAAGCGGATTTGATACCTATTGTGGGCGAAAGATCTTCAACGGCATTAGAAATGAAAGTGACGAGCAAGCTGCTCTTCCCGACGGCCGAATCTCCGACGAGCAAGACCTTGAACGACAGATCGTAACTGCTCTGCCCCGGCCCTGAAGTCCCCATCCTAATGCCTCACTTTCTCTCTCTAAAATTGAATCTCTCCCTCTCTCTCTCTCTCTATATATATATGTATGTATAATAAAAGACAGCAATACTTTAACTTCGTCTCGCCCAATTTGTTCTGTGGCTGCTCAACCAACTTCAATGAACACTGAAAATGTGTTATCAATGAGAGTGAGAAAGGCAGGCAGGTGAAAAGCTTTCGTGACAACCAGTCACTAAAGCTTTTGCCTTATATATACATTATAAAAGTACTGTGCACTTCGAAGATGGATACAATATACAACCAGTTGTATGTATAGAAAGAGAAAGTGAGGGAAACGGAAACGGTAAAGGAGATGAGAGACGTGATTTTTTCCTTTTCTGTGTTTTCCTTTTTTGTGTGTGTATGTGTTTTTTTCCTTTTATTTTTTCTTTTATCTAAAAATGTTTCCAGTTACGGGTACGTTTAAGGATTTGGTTAGGGTTAGCCAGAAATCCGTGACCACCTAGCCGAACTCGAGTTCGAGTCGACTAGGCTCGTCAATTAAACGAGTTTGAAATCGAGCTCGAGCTCGGTTCGTTTATTACTAACGGGTCGAGTTCGAGTCGATCTCAAGTTTTAACGAATAGAATCATAGAAAATTATATAAAAATTATCTTCTCGAGTCTTAACGAATCTTATCGAGTCGAGTCGAGCTCAGCTCGCTAACTAAACGAACTTTATATGAGCTCAAGGTCGACTCGTTTATCAAACGAGTGAGCCGAACTCAGAACTCAAGCCTTAACGAGCTGAGCTCGAACTGAGACGAGTTAGGTTCGTTTAATTTAGCAAAACTAACCATAGCTTGCTTTCGAGCCCTCGAGGTTGTTAAGAAATAGGTGGGTACGATTTAAACCGTTGGTTAGCATTTTTGTTATTATAAGATAAATTTAACGAAATCGATAGAAATAGTATGTTATATATAAATTTGACCTATTTTTCCTATTTTTTTAATTAAGGAAGAACGTCGGTGATGTCTAGAATCCTTCCCGAAACCGACAGTTAGAGTAGCTGGTTACGATTTCGTCACTTTACGGACTATCATTGAACCACCAAACCATGGTTTCAATTATGGATGGTTTGTGATCGTTGGATTCGTGCTTCGTTAAAATCATGCTTACATTTATCTACTATTTTAAATAACGTACCTTATCTAATATTACCAATAAAATTGAGTACATATGGTTCGGTTGGTACGGTAATCTTTTAAATATCGTTTTTGTTAAAATATTGAATTGTACCGATTCCATATCAATATTCAAAAAATCCTTGCTAAAATACTATTTTTTCTTTTTTTTGTATTTTTATATAGTATCACTTTTTTTTAATTAATTTGAATGTTTTACATTTAATTTTAACGATATAGTATTGAATTAGTTTAATAGATATTTTAGTAACTGTAAACTAATAAAATTAGGCGATTGAACTGGTTGAATGAGGATGACTTATCTATTTGACGGTGATGGCTAGTTCCTAGTCCTGTGGCAGTTCCGTAATATAAGTACAAGATGGGGCTTATTTGTCAGAGAGCGATAATTGATTGGGCTCCATATGGGTCAATTATGGTGGGCCTTTCTTGAATAATGATAGTTTTGAAAGACCCATACGCTTACTGGGTCGCTTCAGTTTGGTTTCATAAACGAAAGTGCAAAATACATTGGTGTGGGTGAGAGATGTGGTCTTGATCATGGTTGGTGTTATTTTTTTTTTTTTTTAAGAATTAAAAAGGCTGTTTCAGTTGGTAATAGACAAAATGATTGGTTGAATAGATTTACTTCAGTTTTAAAATGTCTACCATCACAAAAATATTAAGGTTCGATTTATTTAATTATTATCATTAAGATAATTGTAGTATATCCATTTTCAGATAAAGCATGTCGAGCATAGGCTGTACAAGGATTGCGAGCCGAACTAATTGTAAGTGGTAAGCTCGATTTTCAGACAAGCCACTCAATTATGTGTATTATATGAAGTACCTAAAGTCAAGTTAAATTCGACATAATATCAAGTAACATTCTCTTTAAATTCGAGCGGATCTCAAGCATCTTTATGATATTATCAAGTAGTGTCGAGTCAAGCAAAGCCTTAACAAACTTGAGCACCAACTAAAAAAATTGAGTTCGACTCGATTCGTTCTGTTTGCAGTTCTAATCAGCCTGAACTACGTATATTGGTGACATCTGAATCGTACTATGACTGACATAATTTGCAGTGACACATAATCATAGTTGTTTTCCCAAATAAAATAAGAAAAAGGCCTTGACCTGAATTTCATTATTTGCAAAATAATATTAATAACAAACTTTGTTTTTTAATCAATATAATCTATACTTTTAAGCTCTGAATTACAATTGAACATATCTTTCATAAGTGATAGTAAAATTCTTTTATTTTAAATACATATGAATAGGTCTTTGACCTCCTTCTTTGTACCGAAAAATAAAATAAAAATACACATGTACATTTCCACGACAATAAATTGATGAGGATATGAAAGTAAAAAAAAAAATTATGGTGCATGCATTAAATTGTCTCTGTGGACCTAACAAAACGAGCCACTGTCATAACATTTTGCTTGTGACCTTACAGACATCTGAATTCACCCCTCTCTTTGATTTTCATTTGAATTAAGAAAGCAACTGAGTGGGACTTGTCTTGTCTGTCTGAAGTTCCCTTTCACTTTGTGATCGATATTAATTTGAACTAATTATGTGATTTACTCATTTTCACGTAAATAATTTTTTTTTTCTATATTACAGGAATAACAATAACATGCATTTGAGCAATAAATAGTCCAAATTCCAAGTCTCATTAAGACCAAAATGAACAATTGCTCTACTGAAAAGAGTTCATACAGCACACTGTTTTGATGCTGACGATTTAGGTTTGCCCAGTTAGAAGATTGAAAACAAAATAACTCAATCGGTCAAAACCGATTAAAATCGGTTTTGTCTCATATCCAAACGCGCCCTCACCATCTTCGGCAAGGATGCTCAACCCATCGACCGTCGTGCGCTGGCTATAGGACATGAGAGGTGTTGGGGTGCTCGATAAGCAAGAGGCTGTTGAAAGAGTTATATTTTTGGCAATGAAGTTCAAAAATTAATATAAGTGAAGATATATTCTTGCAAGCATGAGAAATAAAAAGGGAAGTTCTTTTATTTATATTTATATTTATATATTCGAATATATTTATATTTATATTTATATATTCGATTTATATACATATATATTAGATTTACATGATCTTATTATGGATATATTTTGTAGGAAATCATATAAGAAGGAAAGAGAAGATAGAGATCTACACCTACCATATCTCTTATGATTTACATGGAAGGAAATTGGATAAACTTGGAAGGAAATCAAAAAGGAGTCCTATACTTGGAGAACACTCCACATCCTAGGGATTGTATATATACCTGCTTGAAGAACGAATTTTGGAGAGCTGTGAGCAATATATTCTATTCCATATTCGAGCTGCAAGCTTTTTGTGTTTTATTTTCGTTGGTCAGTTTTTCGGTGTTCTTACGTCATCGAAGAACTGAAGTCTGTTTTGTTTTCTTTTCTTTGTTTTTCATTCAAACACTTGTGTGATCAGTGCTTAGGGATTAAGTACTGTCTTTAGCTCGAGGGATTCGAGAGGTAAAATCCACGGGACGTGGTCGGAGAAGTAGTTGATAGAATCGTGTGTAGTTGTGGCTAGGCTAGAAGGGAGTTCGAGTCGTGTAAGTCCAAACTATACAAGTGTGCACAAACGGTTTATCAATGAAAGAGCTCTGAGGGGAAGTGGGACGCTTCCCTGAAGAGTTTTTAAATCTTCGATTTATTGCTTCCGCATTTTATAATTTTTGTTTTAGTTCGTACTACAAGTTGAGCGCACTCGTTACAAAATACCTACGTTTCAATTGGCACCAGAGCAGTGTTCCTGTTCTACATACGGGATAAAGATCTTTGGGACTGTGATTGGTCACCATGATTCACGACGGCATGTCCGTTTCGCGCCCTCCGTACCTCGACGGTTCTAACTATGGATACTGGAAATCCATGATGGTGATATTTATTCGCTCTTTGGGTAAAGGAACCTGGCAAGTCATTGAGTCAGGCTGGACCACACCACTCATGCCGAAAGCTCCCTCGGAATCAAAGTCATCAACCTCGGCTGCTCATGTTCTAGTCGAGAAACCAAGGGATCTTTGGACTGATGTTGAAAGACAAGCAGAAGAAGCAAACTTTCGTGCATTATATGCTATCATGTCTGCTGTGGATCCAACTCGCCATAAGATGATCATCCAGTGCACAACAGCTCGCGACGCATGGAAGATTCTTGAGAGGCAATTTGAGGGTACCAACGCCGTGAAGTCTTCCAAGCTCCAAATGATTTCCACGGAGTTCGACACTATTCGCATGAAGGATGATGAAAATATTGATAGGTACTATGCACGTTTTTGTGATCTCGTTAACCAAAGTGCCATGCTTGGTGAGGAAATTTCTGAGGCGAGGCAAGTGCAAAAGATCATGAGGACCCTTGCCAAACGATTCCGTGAAAAGATCACCGCACTTGAGAGCTTTCAGCGAGTCGAGCCTCTTGGTCTCGATGACTTACTTGGAGAACTTCGAACTTTTGAAATCAATCGTGGTTATGATAAGATGGGAATAAGCAAAGGCTTAGCCCTGAAAGCCAATGTTCCAACACAGGCTGAAGACGAAGAGGATTCTGATGATGAGTCTCTTGATGCTGAAAGTATTGCTAAGGCTTTGGATGTTCTTACACGCCACTTCTCTCAGTTAAAGAAGAAAAAGGAGTTCCAAGGGAAGAAGCCTACTGACTTCAGTAAGAACATCAATCAGCAGTCTGGTGAACGACGTTCCAACTCACATTCTCAGAAGACTCAGAATCAAGATGTAGAGAAGAACCAATGCCGTGAATGCAAGGGATTTGGACACTTCCAGAAAGACTGTCCGAATTTCACGAGGAAGAACAAAACCTATCGAGCCACGTGGGATGATGATGAAGACGATGATGACCAGCAACACACGAACAAATTTGCCGTCACTTCTCTCAATAACTTCACGTGTTATACAGCCTCTCATAAGCCTTGTGATGCCGATTCAGGTATGTGTTCTTACACGTATAATTCTCATAGTGATTCTGATGATTCTGGAGATGGTTCTGTTGAAGTAGATTTGGCTACCCATAAGCTTGCATTAGAGACGAGCATCAAAGCTGGAAAAATGGTGAAAAAGCTACAAGCTCAAGTCGAGGTGTTCCAACATCGTTCTGCAGAGCATGAGAAGGAGATCACCTACTTGAAGGATGAACTTCAGAAAACTCGCATGATGAATGGCGAACTGAATGATAAGCTGACCAGATCTGATGTTCATACCAGCAAGGAGGAACATAAGCTGGACGAATTTGTTGCCAAAATCACGATGTTAGAACATGAACAGAAGTTGTCCAAGCAGGTATGTGATGAAAAGGTTTTTATCATTGAGTCTCTACGTAATGAAATGTTTGTCTTGCAGAAAACTATAGATGAAAGGGAAACCGAGATTGTTGCACTCAAAAGAGAACTCGGTCGAGTGATGGAAGAACATGTAACGCTCAAGAGTTATTGTTCTACAATGGAGGAGAAACTCAGCAAGAGTGAGGAGATTGTCAAGATGATCAACAAGCCCAAGTCCTCATTTGCTGAAGTTCAGAGGCTGAGTCAACAAATTGGTACCTCAGACCAGAGTAAGAACGCTCCTAATCAGAAACTGAAAGGTAAAGTTGGCGAGCCGAGCACATCTCTGAGTAAGTCTGACCTGACTTTTGTCAAAGAAGGCTACAGCCTTGAAGGTAAGAATGGTAAGCCTAATTCTACCAAAACTCAGCATAAGAACTCTGGTAAGAACTTTGTGCCTGTTTGTCACTATTGTGGTATCCGTGGTCATATTCGCCCTAAGTGTTATAGGATGCATAATGATATTTATACTGGTCGAATTGATGAATGGAGTCCATATGGTGTACCCTTGAAAGCACCTAAACTAAAGGTTGATGTGGTTAATCATGAACAGAAAAAGATTTGGGTTCCTAAAGGCAGTAAGAACGTGTGCTTATCTTCTATACTTGCATTGAAATCCACCTCTAATTCTGATTGGTATTTTGACAGTGGTTGTTCTCGTCATATGACAGGTCTAAAATCTAACTTGATTAATATTTTGCCTGTTCCTTCTAGTTTTGTGACCTTTGGTGATGGTGTTATGAATAGAGTTCTCGGTATAGGATGTTTGAATGTTCCTGGATTGCCCAAACTTCAAAATGTTCTTCTTGTTGAAAATTTGAAAGCGAATTTGCTGAGTGTGAGTCAATTATGTGATCAAGACTTTTCTGTGAGTTTCACCTTGAATGAATGTTTGGTTTCAGATAGGAATAATAATTGTGTTCTTACAGGGTCTAGATCGCATGATAATTGCTATTTGATTGATTATATGACTTTTGACTCATGTGATACGAGTTCTGGTATTATTAGAGATTGTGATGCTGATAGGGATGAGAATGTTGCTGATCAATGGAGTACGTCTGACGGATGTTCTTACACCGATCAGAATTTTGTGGCTGAAACTTGTTGTTCAGAAAAGGTGTGGATGAAGCACATTTTTCTTAAATTTGGAACTGAGGTACAAGCCATTGACCTTTTCTTTGACCTTACTTATGCGGCTAATGTTTCCAAATATTCTGTTCAACATTCTCTTAATCGTACTAGCATGCTATGCCACTTTACTAGAAATTTGGTTGATGATGGATTAATTGTTCATAAATATGTTCCAGCACATAACCTTGATGCTCAAAGATTTATCTCTCTAAGGAAATCCTTAGGGATATGCATTCTCTGATTGCTTGCATGCCATTATATTATATTGTATTGTATATTAGTATATATATTATATTTGCATTGCGTGTATGCATATAGGGTATTATTTGCATTAGGCATGCCTTGCATTTTTGCATATATTTCACCACTAAGTCATAAATGAAGTTCTGACTCTTCTGAAAGCGGGTGAGATGTTGATTGTCTTTAATTGATGGCGTGTTCTTGCATACCTTGGAACAAATATATTTCTGTCAAAAAGAGCTGCCTTCACACAATGATCTAGAGCGATAGCTAGCACATGGTTCGTTTCCTTTGGGATCGACTGTGAAAAGAGCGTCATGGACAGAAAATGTTGTGAAGGGTGGTAGCTATTGACAACCACTGCACTTCATTGTGTGGTGTTTTTACTTGGAGTTATAAGGTGGTCATCTTCATAAAAAACGTAGTGCATAATGATTTAAAAAAAAAAAAAAAAACGAGTTCTTACACCGAGCATTGGGGCAAAGTAGTGGGGTTGACTTTCACTATTGCAGTGATTGTTACTAAGTGAAAAGCCTCGATGTAAATTAATGTTGTTGCTTAAAATCATTGGGCAAAGTAATGGGGTTGACTTTCACTATTGCAGTGGTTGTTACTAAGTGAAAAGCCTAGTGAATAATAAAGCTTATGTTGTTTTGGTGTTGGAATTCTGGAGAGATATGACTTGCGCTACATATACATATATATAATAATACCGCCTCTGTTTTGTTCCTTGGTGTGTTTGTAGCACATTGTTGATTTTGGATTAATTATGCATCAATCATGCCTAAGTAGATTAAGAACGGATTTTATTGATTTTAGTGTCTTGCATGCGGTTTTATTTTTATTTTTATTTTTATTTTTTCATCCTTAGGCATAATGCATGTGATTTCCTTCTTGAGTGAATTACTTGGACATTAAAAAATTGTGAGGGGATTTATTTTTGGATGATAAAATCTTATTCTTCCTAATTTTGAATTAGTTGGACACGTGTGTTAGTGTGTTAATGGGTTTGTGTGTTCAGTTTTGATGGGGATGTTCTTGCTGCATGTTATTCAACCTTTCCCTTGATATTTTTTTTCTCACCCATCACGTCCTCACTATATATCTTCATTTTCAGAACCTGAGAACCCCATTTTTATTTTTCTCTCTTTGAATTTTTTCTTTTAACCATTTGTGTTCCTGCATCATTTTCTAATGTGCTTCTGAAACACTTTGGCTGATGGCAAAAGTCTAGAGAAGAGATGGATAGTCTTCAATGATTATAGATCAGTTGAAGCAACGACTTTCGTCTTCGGTGGTATTTGTCTTTCTCTCTCTCATTCGATGTTCTTACTCAGGGGGAGATTTGCCTTTGGCATTTCAGTCTAAAAAGGGGGAGAAATTGGATGTTTCTGAAGATGTTGGGGATCATGTTCTAGTTGTTTGCTTCTGATTATATTGGGTGCTGTTTTTTGACATGTTTCTGCAAGATGTAAGAACGTCTATGTCTTGCTGCTTGATTGTTTTGACTATTCTGACAGGGGGAGATAAATTAGGTTCTGATAGCTTGATGTGTTTTGATTGCTCTGATTATAGTCCTCTTAGTTGCTTTGATAGGAATTACCATCGTCGTTTCTTCACATGGAGGACGGTGGAAAAAGAACACGGGTACAGGCCCTTCGGCATCCCGTAGTTCGAAAAAGGGGGAGATTCAATAGCTGAGAAGTCAGGGGGAGATTCAATAGCTGAGATTGGTTTTTTGTTAGAACCTCTTATGACTTTTTTTTTGTGTGGCTGCTGTTAATACTTGTTGTGATTGGTAGGATGTTTGCTCTGATTGTTTTATGCTATGTGCGTCTAATGAGTTGTAACTGCAGGTACTTTATGGACTGTGTTCTTACTGCAGTGATTTGTTCCTTATGATATTATTCTGCATATTCGTGCTTGCTGTTCTAACTGTGTTTCAGGTTATCTTCATTATATGATTTTCGAACTAGATGCCAAAGGGGGAGATTGAAAGAGTTATATTTTTGGCAATGAAGTTCAAAAATTAATATAAGTGAAGATATATTCTTGCAAGCATGAGAAATAAAAAGGGAAGTTCTTTTATTTATATTTATATTTATATATTCGAATATATTTATATTTATATTTATATATTCGATTTATATACATATATATTAGATTTACATGATCTTATTATGGATATATTTTGTAGGAAATCATATAAGAAGGAAAGATCTTTGGAAAGAGAAGATAGAGATCTACACCTACCATATCTCTTATGATTTACATGGAAGGAAATTGGATAAACTTGGAAGGAAATCAAAAAGGAGTCCTATACTTGGAGAACACTCCACATCCTAGGGATTGTATATATATCTGCTTGAAGAACGAATTTTGGAGAGCTGAGAGCATTATATTCTATTCCATATTCGAGCTGCAAGCTTTTTGTGTTTTATTTTCGTTGGTCAGTTTTTCGGTGTTCTTACGTCATCGAAGAACTGAAGTCTGTTTTGTTTTCTTTTCTTTGTTTTTCATTCAAACACTTGTGTGATCAGTGCTTAGGGATTAAGTACTGTCTTTAGCTCGAGGGATTCGAGAGGTAAAATCCACGGGACGTGGTCGGAGAAGTAGTTGATAGAATCGTGTGTAGTTGTGGCTAGACTAGAAGGGAGTTCGAGTCGTGTAAGTCCAAACTATACAAGTGTGCACAAACGGTTTATCAATGAAAGAGCTCTGAGGGGAAGTGGGACGCTTCCCTGAAGAGTTTTTAAATCTTCGATTTATTGCTTCCGCATTTTATAATTTTTGTTTTAGTTCGTACTACAAGTTGAGCGCACTCGTTACAAAATACCTACGTTTCAGCTGTAATCCATAATGTTCTCCGACTCCAACAATTTGCTATCCATTTCGATCTGCCTGAAAAGTTACAAGTTTTCTCATCACCAAGTAAAAACAGTAGTTCAAATCAAGATCTTTAAGTATCGTATTCTCGTCGATTTTGAACTTATCTGCCCAACGTCCCAATGAAGAACCTTTCAGATCGAATTTCAGGTGAATTCTCAACTCCGTGCAGAACATATTCCCCATTGCAACGAACCGGAACTGCAAAAATGCAGCAACAAGAACTTTCTTTCTTTCTTAACGAGTGTTTTCGTATCTACGGACATGATGTTGATAGTTCGGGAGCATTCGAAACAGAACCTAAACCCGGAGATTAATAGTCATGTGTTGTAATAAAAGCTCAAACAAACTATAAGAGAATATCTCAAACCTTAACTCCCGATTTTCGTAGTGTTTTGATCATAAAACGATCATCTTGAGAGAGGAAAAACACGCTCCCACTTTTTCCGGGTGAAGATAGCTCTCTGAGGTCATCATTTCCACATATCGACATCATGTAATCTGCAGCATCAATCTTAAACATCTCCCTCAGATTCCTACAATGCACAAACCGATCAAGATTAACTAAAGTGCGAAAAGATTCATAATATTATATTTTGCTCGGCAGCACTGCAAAAAACCTGAAAACCATCGGACAATAATCTTTCCACTCGAAATCATCCAACTGATGGCACGACGCGAGCTGTGACCCTTCCTTCAGTCTACGAGCCGATTCAAGACCTGCAGTCAACGGTTTTGACCGAGTCGATTTCGAGCGAGTCGACCCTTGGCCACATCTATAAAAGAGATATCCAAATGAGTTGAAGTTGCCTAATAAAAGAGAACAAACCAAAAATTAAAAAAAAAAAAATTAATAAAAAACTTGCAATTTTAGCCCTCTTAAGTATAGACCATGAGCAAAAAAGTCTTCTATCTTGCTGATTTGAATTTAGTATCCTATATATGGAACATGTCACTGATTATTCCAATTTTAATTCATGTCTTAATGGACACAAAGCTTGTTAACATGTATGATTCCATGTATGTGTGTCTAACATGAATATGACCTCCAAATTCCGATTTGTCATTTTTCTTGATAAAATAAAATCACTATTACGAGTCAAATTTAAGTTTGACTGGACGGTCCACTGTCCTTCTGACAGCTTCATAAATTGTGGGCAGCCAATAAATAGAATAGTGGTCACGGGATGGACTATTGTTTGTCAAATTTCATCTTAATCGAAAAAAACGCAAAGGATTTCTGAGAATTCTCCATTTTCATTTTTTGGGAAGATATTTTCGTACGTACAGATTATGAATCCTTTTACAGTATTTATTGCACACATGCAAGACAAAACGATGACGTTTTGTCACTTACGAGATTAACCCTAAAACGACGTCGCACACACTAAAACAAAAACAAAACATATTTATGGTAAAACTAAAAACGGCCTTAACAGTTCATTTTCATTTTTCTTCACTATCTTCAGTAGCTCGACCAATCACTCTAATATTCCAACACCCCCCCTTCAAGATGAGCGTGGTTGATAAAGGCTCATCTTGGACAAAAGCAAATGCGCTTGAGAAGCTGGCAAAGTCTTGGTAAAAATGTCAGCCAACTGCAACTTCGAAGCAAGATACATAGGTTCCACAAAACCATCTTTGTATTTATCCCGTATGAAATGACAATCAATTTCCAAATGTTTGGTGCGTTCATGGAAGACAGGGTTAGCGGAGATATGAAGGGCAGCTTTGTTGTCACACCAAAGAGGTATAGGACGAGGCACATGAATCCCAAATTCCTGCAATATGTAAGATATCCAAAGCAACTCTGAAACTGTGGTGCTCATGGCGCGATATTCAGCTTCAGCCGAAGAACGAGAGACAGTTTGTTGCTTCTTTGTCTTCCAAGAGATCATACAGTTGCCAAGAAAGATACAATACCCGGTGACTGATCTTCGAGTATCCTTGCAACAAGCCCAATCTGCATCACTGAAAGATGAGAGAGTGAAAGCACCGGCTGTGGGAAAAAATAGACCATGAGTTGAAGTCCCTTTGAGATATTTAAGGATGTGCATAGCAGCTGTCCAATGAGATGTATACGGGGCATTAACAAATTGACTGAGTTGTTGAACTCCATAAGTGATGTCAGGTCTGGTGAGGTTAAGATAAAGAAGTCTCCCAATGATTCTTCTGTACAATTCTGGTTGCTCTAACAGTTTCCCATCTTCATTTTTCAGTTTGAGGCCACAAGGCAAAGGAGTCTTCACAGTGGCACAGTCTAACATGTTCATATCTCCCAACATGTCAAGTATATATTTCCTTTGGCAGAGAGTTGTTCCTGCAGTGGTTCTAAGTATTTCAACACCCAAGAAATATTTTGCTGCTCCAAGATCCTTAATGGTAAATTCTTTGTCAAGAAAGTCCTTTAATTCTGCCACCATGTTTTCATCATTGCTGGTGAGCAGTACATCATCAACATAGACCAAAATGGCCATGAAACTCTTTCCTTTTTTCAAAGTAAACAGGCAGTGATCATAAGGTGACTGAGTGAGCCCAAAAATAGAGAGTTTCTGAGTGAGTTCTTTGTTCCATTCCCTTGATGCTTGCTTCAGGCCATAAAGGCTCTTTTTAAGTTTGCAAACTTCTCCAGCTTTAGCCTTGAAGTAGCCTTGTGGAGGTATCATGTACACTTCCTCACTGAGGGACCCATGTAAGAAAGCATTATTGACATCTACTTGATGGAGACCCCACTGATTCATTGTTGCTATAGCTATAAACATTCGCACAGTTACTAATTTGGCCACAGGAGAAAAAATATCAAAGAAATCCACACCTTCTTGCTGGTTATAGCCTTTTGCCACGAGCCTTGCTTTGAATCTTTCAACTGAACCATCACTGTTCCTCTTAATCTTGTAAACCCACTTTGACCCTATTGCTTTCTTTCCCTTGGGCAGTGGTGTTAACTCCCATGTGCCATTAAGTTCAAGAGCTTTGAGCTCCTTATCCATGGCATCCACCCATGCTGGATGTGTTTTAGCCTGCCCATAATAAACTGGTTCCTTGTCAAGAGAGACATTTGCCAAGAAGTGGTGTGAGTCATGCTGAATGTGTGAAGAAGAAGTTGCAAGATCAGCACATATGTAGTCTGACTGCCAAGTTGGTGGTTTTCTAACCCTTGCACTTGTTCTAACCGGATTAAGCTCAGGTTCTTGGACTTGGTTATTTGTGTCATTGTTACTCTCAGTCTCTTCAACAGGTTCAGCTGCATCATTGGTGTTCTCAGTTTCTTGTACAGAACTATGTGTGTCATTGTCATGGCATTAAGAGCACATCATGTAGAGTAATGTTTTCATCTAGCACCACATCTCCTTTGTACAGAACCTTTTTCAAAGTTCCATCTGGAAGACACACCATTACTGGGATTTTGAGCAGGCTAATATTCTTCATAGACCTTTCATTTTTGCAAATATGCCTACTTGCACCTGTATCTATTATCCATTCATCTTGGCACTCATTGTTCAGAGCTGATAGGGCAAAATGCATGGTGTTCTTATTTTCTTTTCCTTCAAAACTCACAAATTGGGCATAGTCTACCTTTTCAGACTCTTCTCTCCCTTTAATGTATTTGGTTATCTCTTGTAGCTGCTGAATTACTGAACTTATGTCTTGAGTCCCAAGTTGACTTCTCATCTCTCCAGCATTACTTTGACCAATCATATGAGAAGATACCTCTGCTGTATTTGCATAGTTCCTACCTTGCTGTCCTCTCATATCCTTGTACCAATCTGGTACACCATGGATTTTGAAGCAAGTGCTTGTGTTATGTCCTTTCATTCCACATTTCTCGCATATGAGTCTTGCTTTCTCTTCTTTGGTCATTCTCTGAAAACCTCTACCTCTGCCTGCTGAATCCCATGGCTTTCCTTCATTACCTGCCCTACCTTGTGTAAAAGAATTTCCTCTACCATATCCTGTTTTAGCTACCATGGCTGCATTATCAATCCTCCCTCCATACTCAGTTTGAATATTCCTTTGCCTCTCAGCTGTAAGGAGCATAGAGTAGGCCTTGTTTACTGTTGGTAGAGGATCAATTAACATGATTTGATTTCTGACATTATCATAGAAGTCACTTAGCCCCATCAAAAATTGAATCAACTTTGTCTCAGCATCCTGCTGCACCACATTCTTGCCTTTTCACAGTCGCAGACTTGCAATGGAGCTATGCAAGCATATTCATCCCACAGTTTTTTCATCTTGTTGAAATACTCCATAACCGTGTTATTTCCCTGAGTTAGAGTAGAAATTTCCCTCTGAACTTTGTATTTCATAGGTCCGTTGTTCTCACCAAACCGCTGACATATATCATCCCACAGTTCCTTCGAGGTTTCAGCGTATAAGAATGATTCTGAGATATCTTTTGATAACGAGTTAATGATCCAGGATAACACCATCCAATCCACCTTTTTCCAATCAGGATAGTCATCATCACCAACATCCGACATTTTTATATCACCATTTATGAAACCGAGTTTGGTTTTAGCTCCCAAGGCAATCATCATTGATCGTTTCCAAGGCAAAAAATTGCTACCAGTAAGAGGATTTGTTACGAGCAACATACCAGGGTTATCGGAACCGTGAAGTGAAAACGGATCCTGTTTCGATTTCGATGTATTCTCTCGCGGCGCCATTGATGTGGAGTGAGGTAAAAAAAAATTGGATCTGCTGTGAAATCGACTCAATCTATGCGCGGAAGAAGATAAACAGGCTCGCCTGCTCTGATACCATGTCAAATTTCATCTTAATCGAAAAAAACGCAAAGGATTTCTGAGAATTCTCCATTTTCATTTTTTGGGAAGATATTTTCGTACGTACAGATTATGAATCCTTTTACAGTATTTATTGCACACATGCAAGACAAAACGATGACGTTTTGTCACTTACGAGATTAACCCTAAAACGACGTCGCACACACTAAAACAAAAACAAAACATATTTATGGTAAAACTAAAAACGGCCTTAACAGTTCATTTTCATTTTTCTTCACTATCTTCAGTAGCTCGACCAATCACTCTAATATTCCAACATTGTTCAGTCGAGTTGAGTAGCTTCGCTTCGAATTAGACTCTTTTGACAAATTTAAATTTTTAAATGAGATGTTCGACAATACGTATCACAAACAAGTTTGGTTATACTATTTCATAAAAAATATTTAATTAAAACGAGTTGTTAATCTATCCTAGCTTTGTTTAATAAACTAGCTCGATTAATAGTTGTTCCAGCTCGACTCATTCGAGTTGAGCTCGAATTTTTATAAGTCAGACGAATTGTTCGATTCGTTTAATAGCTCTAGTATGAGGAAATCTTACAGCTACATACAAGATGTATTCAAATTCTTACTTTACAGTTTCTGGGATTTATTCCCTGAATTTTGTTGTTTTTGCTTCTGTTTTTTCCCCCAATGTTTCTTTCAGTTTTACTTTATTAGAGAATGAACAATCTTTCTCAATTCTTACAAGCCAATTGAAACAACATACACTACACACAACTTACATGACATTTTCCTTACCCAAACAACCTATGACAAAAACAAACTCTCATTCATCCAACTTTTTCACTTCACCATTTCCATATTCATCACCACAATCATCATCTCCCCTTCGACAGACGTCGTTTACAAGCCGCGTCAAGTTAACAAACGACGAGACCCCTTCCTCGATCGCCCTCTTCGCCATTTTCCCGAGCTCCCGAGCTCTCTCTCTCCTCTCCGCCCCTCTCTCTCCTCCATCCATCAACTCCTCGATTGCCGCCTTAATCCCCTCCGACCTCACCTGAACTCCCACCTTCTCTTCCTCTACGGAAGCAACCGGCACCTCGACCCCCATCCTCACCCCTGTTTTCGCGACACTCAAAATGAACTTCTCGTTCAAAAATTGCTCCGCAAACACAGGCCACGTCAGCATCGGCACCCCCGCCGCCAAACCCTCGAGGGTCGAGTTCCACCCGCAGTGCGTCAAAAAACCCCCAACCGACGGGTGGTCGAGTATCAATACTTGCGGGGCCCACTCGCGGATCAAAAACCCCCTCCCCTTACCCTCTCCTCGAACTTCTCGTCCTCGAGCCACGTTTCGAACTCGTCCGGTGCGTTCCTCACGACCCACACAAACGGCCGACCCGAACCCTCCAACCCTAAACCGAGCTCGACGAGCTGAGTAGCGGCCAGGCGAGACAGACTCCCGAGGCAGACGTAAACGATCGAGCTCAGTTCTCGGGAACCGAGCCACTGCAGGCACTCATGCTCGTCGACCGAGGCTCGTTTTCCTCGTTGGGCCTTATCCAACTCGTCCTCGTTGCACAACGAGACGGGCCCAATGCACCAAACCTTTTTCCCTTTAACTTGCACGTAGCGCCTCAGGTACTCCGGTTCGAGCTCTTCGAATGAGTTGGCGATTGTTCCGAGAGATTCGGATTCCGAATCAAACATCTTCCTGCGAAATTCGGCCCATTCGGGCGGCATTTCGCCAGCCGTGCCCCTAATCTGAGCCTTCGTTATCTCTATCCGATCGGGCAGCTCAGGCAGCACGAAATACTCTGTATCCGAAGCGGCAATGTCTTCAAAATTGTTGGAGGCTTTCATCAAATGCATGCAGACAAGTGCAAAGCAACTCGGCCCATGAAACACGATCCTCGGGATTCTCAATCGGGTGGCCACGGCCGCGCTCCACATAAAACACATGTCGGATATTAGACAAGCTGGTCGAGGCTCGAGGTTTCGAAGGATTTGTTCGACTCGGTCCTCCAACAGGGTTGTGGCTTTGAGAAATTTTAAGGACTCGTCAACCGAGAGCATCCCCTCGAGACTTTCGAAACTTTCCGGAAGGCCGGCTTCGACGCTCGGGAATCTGAAGTGGGAGACGCGAATGCTCGACCCGGAGGCGACCTCGCGGTTGATTATCGGTTTAACTCGGTTGTGATTGTTGGGAGAGAGTAGGATTGTGACGGTTATCCCGCGTTTGGCGAGTAGTCTTGAGATGTCTACCATGGGAATCATGTGGCCTTGGGCCATGAATGGGAGAAGAACAAAATGGGGTTGATTTTCTTTTATAGCCATTATACTTTCTTTCTTTCTTTCTTTTTATTCAGCTGGATTTTTTATGGAGTTGAGGCTTAAGGGGCATGGCTTATATATAACCTTCTTGATGGAGGTTTCTTGAATATGGCGGTGACGTAAGAGCGTACGTCATCACATCACGGGAAGGGTCGACCGGTTATTACATATTGGAAAAAAATTGTATTGTGGACAATGAAAGGAACTTATGAGGAATATTATTTGGAGAATACATGTAACCAAAGTTTGGAAATATGTAACCAAAATTTTGGAAAGTCAATTTTATTTGGAGATAAAATTCATTCCCACCTCGTGGGACGATGCATCAATGAGGTAGGCACCAATATGTCTAGAGACAGAGGAATGTAGTAGTTTATACAATGATAAAAAATACCAGCAATTTTAATGACATAGTTAGTTATTTTATAGAGATATTTATGCATTGTTAGTAGAAGTACCTTATTATGCCCAAATCATTCGATACCACTTTACTAGTCAAAGAAAAAAACCGAATTGCACTATAAAACGGAAAGAAATTGGAACGAAAGAGACGGAAAATTTTTAACCTTATAAAATAACAGAACAATACAGAATTAACCACACTGAATTGCAAAGTCAGATCGGTTTTATCGATTTTCCGTCGAGTTTCTATACATTTGTCTTTAATTGGGTTCGTGCAAAATCACACTCCACAGAAAATATTGAAAACTATTTTTTTGTAAAAGAGTAACCAAATCGCACCATAACGCAGAAAAAAACTGAACATGAACCAAATCAAAAAAATTATATGCTAAGAAAAAACACACACACACACACAATATTTGATCATAATTCATATTGCATGTTGCAAACATGTGAGCCACGTCCACAATACGTAGCTAGCTCGACAACTCCTATTCACATACTAAAAAAAAAAAGAAAAAAGAAAAACAGAAGAAAAATAGAAAGTAATCTTCTCTACAGCCTGTCAATACTTTGTACGTACCTTGTAGTGGATTTGTACTGATTCCAATCAATCTACATTCTCCAGTATAAGGCATGATCCAGATTTACCAAAATAACCCTCATAAGTCAACAGATTGACTGAAAAGTCATGGTACCTCTTCTAGAAGCAAGATTCCCAAGATTAGGTTAGGGGCCCAAATTGATTATTTTGTAAAATAAATATCTCAATTGAGGGTTTGTAAAAGCAGATATTTTTCCCACAAACAACGATTTGGATTTTGGAGCCAAGAGCTGAAATTAAAGTATGTCTTTTTCAGAAAAAAAAAGTATATTATTTTATATGTTAAATCAAATATAATTAAAAGATGAATAATCTATATAATCACGAAAAATAATAAATAAAATGTTTCTTTTAAAATATATTATTAGTCTTGATGCTACTATAGAGAGTTTGAGACATATAAGTTTTTAAGGTTCAAGATCTTGTAAGTTATTTTGACTTTGTTTAATTATATTTTTTAGATATTTTCTTAAGTAAAGTTTAGAACTTTCATGAGTAGAGTATGCTATAGGGATTATGTGATTTTGTAGTCGATTTTGTGGCATGAATCGATTAGCTTTTAAATTGGTTCATTGAGTAGTGAGTTAGTGACGATCACTTGATTGCACATGTTTCTGAACCTCTTGGTATCTCCTTTCCATATCGGGCTTTGGGGTGTTTAATCATTTTTATATTATTTTCATCTTTATCGCGATATTGTGATTCAATTCTCTTGCACTCAATTTTGCTTATTTTGCTTTCAATCAAACTTTGAGTCGTGAACTTAGCTTAAAACAATCAAACAAACTCATTAAGACTTTATTTTTCCTTTTTTTTTATTATTGTCGGAATTCAATTCTGAGAATTGACGTGAATCAATAATTGTCTTTGGAACTATATTCCTCGAAAGTCTAACTCGAATAATGTTGGGACTTACATGTGCTCGGAAATTTCCATCATAAGACACCAATACTGACTAAATAGACAGGACCAAGGACGGGGACCCCTAAAAACCATCCACAAAAATTCTTTCAAAATTGTAGTAATAAAATATACTAAAGTAGACTCTAAAATCCTCTATCAAACAACAAAAACCTTGAGAAAACTCCACCACCCAATACTTTCAACCCGGGCTTTTAAACTCCCATCTCCAAAAAACACCGTACATCATATCTAATTAACCCCAAAATCATCNCTCCAAAAAAAAAAAAATGGCCATACAACATAAACATCATCACTTTGTCCTCTTCCCTTTCCTTGCCCAAGGCCACCTTATTCCCATGGTAGACATCTCAAGACTCCTCGCCAAACGCGGCCTAACCGTCACGATCCTCACCACTCCCCGCAACCACTCCCGAGTCGAGCCCGTGATCCAACGCGCCGCCGATTCCGGCCTCGACATTCGTGTCTCCCACATCGAACTCCCGAGCTCCGAGGCCGGCCTCCCAAGCAATTGCGACAACTTCGAAATGCTATCCTCGGTCGACGACATACTCAAATTTTTCCGCGCGACCGCCAAGTTAGAAGACCAAGTCGAGCATTCGCTCCGAAACCTCAAACCCGACCCGACTTGCTTGCTCTCCGACTCGTGCTACCCATGGACGACGGGCCTCGCCGCTCGATTGCGGATCTCGAGGCTCGTCTTTCACGGGATGAGTTGTTTTTCTCTACTATGCATGCACATGCTCGACGACCCCACGGTTTTCAAGGGCGTGTCTTCGGACACAGAGTATTCCGTGCTGCCCGGACTGCCCGATCGAGTCGAGCTCACGAAAGCGCAGCTTCGGGGCACGGCCGAGGAAGTCTCTCCCGAGTGGGAAGAATTACGCCGGGAGGTTCTCGAGGCCGATTCCAAAGGTTTCGGGATTGTTTTCAACACTTTCGAGGAGCTCGAGGCAGAGTATGTCAAGGGTTACGCCGAAGCAAAGGGGACGAAGGTGTGGTGTGTCGGGCCCGTCTCGTCGTGCAACGACAGTGATTTCTTGGATAAGGCCCAACGAGGGAATCGACCCTCGATCGACGAGCACGAGTGCTTGAGATGGCTCGGTTCCCGAGAACAGGGGACGGTTGTCTATGTCTGCCTCGGGAGTCTGTCGCGCCTGGCGGCACCGCAGCTCGTTGAGCTCGGGTTGGGGTTGGAGGGTTCGGCCCGGCCATTCGTGTGGGTCGTGAGGAACGCGCCGGACGAGTTCGAAAAGTGGCTCGGGGACGAGAGGTTCGAGGAGAGGGTTGAGGGGAGGGGGTTTTTGATCCGCGGGTGGGCCCCGCAGGTGTTGATACTCGAGAACCCGTCGGTCGGGGGTTTCGTGACGCATTGCGGGTGGAACTCGACGCTCGAGGGGGTGGTGGCGGGGGTGCCGATGCTGACTTGGCCGGTTTTTGCGGAGCAGTTTTCGAACGAGAAGTTCGTTTTGAGCGTCGCGAAAACAGGGGTGAGGGTGGGAGTCGAGGTGCCGGTTGTTTTCGGAGAGGAAGAGAAGGTGGGAGTTCAGGTGAGGTCAGAGGGGATTAAGGCGGGGATCGAGGAGTTGATGGATGGAGGAGAGAGGGGGGCGGAGAGGAGAGAGAGAGCTCGGGAGCTCGGGAAAATGGCGAAGAGGGCGACCGAGGAAGGGGGCTCGTCGTATGTTAACGTGACGCGGCTTATAGAAGACGTTGTCGGGCGGAAAATCGAGTGTGGTGGTGAATTTGGAAGTGATGAGAAAAGGGTTTGATGCATGAAAGGTTGTAGTGAAGATATGTGGGAAGTCTTATGTTTTCATCCTCAGCATCAAGTGTGCTTCAAAAATCCAGAAACTATGAATTTGTTAAGAAGTCATTTTGTGTAATGTTATTCATTGATATAAATTAGTAGTTCTTTGAATCTAGAAGCATTTTCTTTAAAGGTCTCCATCTCTAGCTATAGAATTTTAGCTCAACAAGTCTTGAATCTTGATTCACATAGATAGAATGTTCTAATTTGTTTCATTCAGTTAAAACTAAAAACTCCATCCACAAAAATCCTGTTTTTAACTGTCCATCACACATATTTTCAAAGAACATGAAGAATTGCATCAGTAGTTGGCTAATGTACAAAGACCAGCAAAACCTTGAACTCCACCATCATGATTTGAATAAGCCCCATATGAAATATAAAAAAGGAACATATATTCGTTTATGAGCTCTGACAATCAGCAAACATGAAAACACAATACAAATTGTTCCAGCCAAAAATCTCTCTAATTACAATATTGCCAAGATCCAACACTCAAATACATTATTATGCAAAACACGCGCAATACAAACTTTAAAAGAAAACAAAAAACGAGAGACAAATTAAGGATATAGGAAGTGAACTAAAATGCCAAAGGATAGAAAAGTTGCCGTATACAACAACAGGAGGCCCACCGACCACCACCTCAAATTAGCTTAGCTCCGCCTCCACGGCCACCGGAGCCGCCGCTGCCGGCAGTGAAATATCCGCCATTGGCCAGAAAAAGGAGGCAGGTGCCCTAGAGAGAGGTTTTTGGCAAATTTTGGAGGATTTGGTAAGGAGGTTAGATTTGTGTGTTATATAATTAAAGAGGAAAGATTATAATTTATAAAGTACAAGAATGAAGAATTAGGTGGCTGAGTACGAAATTTCTTTACTGAACCTTTTTTTTTGTTAAAGGGAGGAAAAGAAAGGAGTGAAATGAAGGCATTTGGAATATGCCATTGGCATAACTACATTTATGTCAAATCTCGAGTTAATATTGGTTTATAGTCTGTCCATACTTCATACAATTGTTTTTGCCTTTTCCGGGTGTATATATATGTGTGTATACTTAAGGGCGAAGGTATAAAAATAGTGATTAAGTTGAATAAAAAGAAAATCCTTTTATACAATTTTGCCATACTAAAAATTTGAGAATTTCAAAACAAAAGAAAAGTAACCAACTTCACCTAAAACCCACATAAAAAATAACCAACCTTAAAGAAAATGTTCCCAAATCTATACCTTTGAAGCTGGTGTAGGCTCAACGTAAAATGTTGCTGTTCAATCACTCTTATTTTTATAGTTTTAGTTTGAGGGGAAGTAGAAAATTGCAGTGAACACGTGAGCTGAGATAAGGAAGAGAATGAAAGAAGAGAATAGTGAGAGAAATAGATTTTATTTATTGTTATAAAAACCCTATTTTACTAACCTACTAGTATATATAAAGACTAAAAGCCCAAGTTCATCTAATAATAATATAGTTAATATAATAAAATAGATAATTTAAATCCTAAAAGCCTATTTTTTCCTATGTCGAGACAAAACGTTGTTATGCAACAAGCTACGGATGCTGCAAGATGTGAGAAAGCAGGTTTATTTATCTATGCTTGAGAATTCCCATAAGTGTGCTTTGCAGGTTATTGGAGATTAATTTAATGACAATAAGAGGTCAAAATCCCAATTTATTTGACACAATGCACATCAAATTGGGTGTTTGTCTGTAGAAATAAATCTAGTAATCTACTCCTTAAGCACCATCTGGCGGGAAATCTTAATTTGTTGGGATTGAAATCGTCCCTATATAAAGAATCGACCATCGGCTCGTCCGAATTCAACTGAATGAACAGTTTGAATCAGGTTTCTAACCGTAGAATCACCCATGTAAATAAATATGCATATCTATTAAAAAAATATATATATAATTGTCTAACAATTTACCCGAATATCCCTTTTTTACAACTACACATTATCATTGAATCATTTCTACACGTACCTCTCGAACACCCTCCGAGCATTATTCACAAAAAAGGGCTTAAAAAAAAAATAAAAAATGAACAACTAATTACATGGAAAATCCAACACACATACATATTCAGGTAATTAACGGCTCAGATTCCAGCCGGTCATCCTCATTCTTCCTCCTCGAAACCACCCAGTACAAAAAACCCGCCAAAAAGAAGCTGAAAAACCAGGCATTGTTATATATCACAGCAAAACCTTCCCAAACCTCACCCAAAACCCCAATCTTCTGCAAAAACCCAGGAATCACCGGCAAAACCCCCACAACCAAAGCCCCGATCGCCGCCAAATTGTACCCATTCCGGTAATAATAACGCCCATTCGAACCCGATCTGTACAAATCCTCCACACTCAACTCAGCCCCATTAATCAAATAATAATCTGCAAGAACAATACCTCCAATTGGGCCCATTAAAGCCGAGTTGCCCACCAGCCAAGTGTACACGAAGCTCTCGCTCGACTCCAGTAGCCTCCATGGCTGGAATGCAATCCCGAGCAGGGCCGTTAACAGAGCCCCTCGCCGGAAAGTGAAGAATGATGGGCTGAGATTGGCCAGCGCGTTCGCCGGAGCCACCACGTTGGCGGCGATGTTGGTGGTGACGGTGGCCAAGCTTATGCCTAAAATGGATAAGACTTTTGTCCAGAAGCCGCCAATCATTCCGAGAAGCTGGATCGGGTTTGAAACGACCCGTCCGAAGATTATCTTGGTGGATGAGGTCACGGCAAGGCCGACGAACGTGAAGGCGCCCATGAAAACGGGCAGCCCGGCCTGCCCGATTATTTGGTCTTTTTGGGTGCGGGCGTATCGTGTGAAATCGGGGATGTTGAGTGCGAGCGTGGCCCAGAAGCTTATGTTGGCGGTGAGGGATGGGAAGAAGAGAGACCAGAATTGGGCGGCGGAGAGAGTGGAGTTTAAGGAGAGGAGGTGGGTGAAGCCGCCGGCGTTGGCGTAGGACCAAATTAAGAGGGATGAGGTTAAGAGGATGAGGATTGGGGAGGAGTATTTTTCCAAAACCCTAATTCCGTCGATTCCGTTCCAGACGGTTCCTAATTGGGCGAGCCAGAAGAGGATGAAGCAGAGGAATTCGAGAGGGGAGGTGCCCAGCCATGGGAGGGGTTGGGAGAAGGTCTGGGATTGTTTGAGGGTTTCGGGGAGGAGGAGGAAGATGGCCTCGCCGCCGATCCAGGTCGCGATGCCGTACCAGCCGCAGCCGACGAGGGCGCGGAGGAGGGTGGGGATGTGGGCGCCGCGAACGCCGAAGGCGGATCTGGCGAGGACGGGGAAGGAGATGCCGTACTTGGTGCCCGGGTGGCCGGTGAGGGTGAGAGGGAGGAGGAGGACGGCGTTGGCGGCGACGACGGTGGCGATGCCCTGCCACCAGGACATCCCGAGGTCGACGAGGCTGCCGGCGAGGTAGTAGGAGGGGACGCCGACGACGAGGGCGATCCAGAGGCTGGCCATCTCGAGGCCGGAGAAGGTCCTCTCGTGAGGCTCGGTCGGCCGGAGGTCGTCGTTGGTCAGGGACGGGTCCGGCAAGGGACCTTCTGGACGGGAGTCGAGTTTCGCCATCGGAGGGAGGGTCCGGCTACATAATCCGGCAAGGGGAGGAGGTTTTCCGGCGGGAGCGGTGGGGAG
This sequence comes from Striga asiatica, assembly GCA_008636005.1. Lineage (NCBI taxonomy): Eukaryota > Viridiplantae > Streptophyta > Magnoliopsida > Lamiales > Orobanchaceae > Striga > Striga asiatica. The sequence goes on along the minus strand of BKCP01011070.1, from coordinate 464,865 downwards.
AAGAAGGGTTCTGAGAGGGGGAAGGGTTATAGGGTTTGGGGAGTGGGAAGAAGGCTTGGGGTGGAGATGGAGAAATTTGGAGGCCATTTGTGGGGGATAATCGGAGCTTTTGTGGAAATCAAACCTGTGGTTACGATTGGGCTGTTGTGTTGCACGTTGAATGTGTTGCTTTTTTTTTGGTACATTTTGCATTATTGCGATTTTCCAAGTCAAAAAATAACTGAGCAATCAGGTGGGTTAGCTAGATGGAGTACAAGTCATTTTGTTTTATTTTTATTTTTTAACTCCTCGTCGTTATTGTCGCTGCCAGACCCAATTTCTCTGATTCTAGTAGTAGTAATAAAATCTTTCAACTCATTATCATCGCCCTCTTCAGTTCTGATGTCTCGTTTGTTACTGACCTTTTTCCAAACGCTCAGCAGCATGTGTGCCTCTTCCTCAACAAGGTATCATTCTCGCTAAATGTTTGCTTAATCGCCACGATTGAGGCTAGAGACACCAAAGATTCGTGGAAATTAAATATGGAAAAAGATAGAAGGTCTTCATTTTTACCACCAATCCAAGACAACGAATTGGAGTGGCGGGACAAGTGGTTTACCACTTTAAAATCTGAATTCTTCGGTCAAATAGTGGTTGGGTTTATCATATCTAGTCTCTGTCCTTCTCGCACTCTCACCGTTGAACTAATGCATCTTCAGACATTGAATGACTAGCCCAAGCTCGAATATCTACGCCGTACCCTGTCATTTGTTTAGAAAATTTGGTAAGAGAACGGAGAAGAAAATGGCGCCAAATTTTTTTCGAGTTTGATTATTGTTTTCCAAAATAAGTCATACAACAAAGATTTTGCTTGCTCGACTAAAAGTTGTGGGTGCGGACCTTCACTGACAGGAATAACATTTACGTGAAGTTGGAGTTAAGCATAATATCATGATAAGTATGGAATTGGTTAAGCAATAAATTTCACGTATAGACGAATCTAACAAATTTGCAATTAAAATAATATAGAGATCGTAAAAATAATATTTTAACCATTCCGCAATGTATCATTTAAAAGGGCACAATTGCCTTCTGGATTACTAACGAATAAATCTCTAAATTTCCACATAATAGCCATACACTGAACAATTATCAGTTAAACAATAGATTAGTAAACACCATAGACCATTGGATCCTAAGATCCAACGGTTGAATTCCTACTGATCTACTAGTTGCTGTTCCGACCCTATTTGGCGAGTTCAAAATCAAAATTTAAAAATTCTGACACTTGACCATAGACCTGAAACAGACGGGTCAAATTTTTTCATGTAGGACCTAGTCACAGGGGCGGGCCTCTAACCCGTGTGCAACGAGTTGGACCCAGCTGGTCGTGGGCTAGGTTGGCCCGTTACCTTTAGCCATGTCTGCATGCTTCCAACGTTGGACTTTCAACTGATTTGAATATCGATAATTGTGGGCATGCAAGGGAAAGGGATAAAGTAACTTCAGTTTACAATTAATTGGTTGAAATTTTGAAATATCCTGCACCAGCACCGGCCACGTAGCCATCAACTACACCAACTACTATTTATTGATTTATATTTGCACAGCCACGTAGACACTAGAGTCAACTCAACTAATTGAAAATATAACAAATTACAGCACACAAGTAGGGTGTATGACGATGACCCTCATCCAATAGGAAAACTACAACACTACCAATTACATATGCACCAATTAATAACCACGCGAGTACGCGAGAACAAATCAATCTTTCCAAAAAATTTGAGAGTGAGTTTATAACAAATTACAAAACTCAAAACTTATTTATTAAATGAATCGAATTGAGCTTGTAACACAGAATACTTAGATAATAAAATTTAAAATTTTTGATTTAAGGTTATGCTTAACGTTTATAAATGTGTAAGTTGAAGTGTAGTTAATTTGGATCGAATTACACAAATCGAGCTTTCCACATTTGTTAAGTTACTCTACGTCGATGCAAATCGATTAATTCAGAGAAACATAAACTACACCAATAAATTGAATATCATTGCCACTTTTGAAACAATTTATATTAAATTAAAAGTAATAATTAAGCCACCAAACTCTCAACAACTTTGCCCTTTTCAAAATTTTTCCCGAGAAATAGGGAGGAGCCTTTTCACTAATGTGCGACGCGTGTCCCAATATTAGAATTTCGACAGTATATATATAATATCCCTATCTTTTCCTAAAAACAGAGTTTCACTTTCACTTAATTGAAATTTAATTATTCAGTTGTCCACAAATAAAAATAAATAAATAAATTAATTTTTCAGTAGATATTATTATACTCGCGAATTAAACAAGCTCGATACCGGAAAAATTAGTTAGCCGGAGAAACTACGATGTTCCGATGGACTCGATAGCTCCGACGCCGGACCCAAAGAGCAGCGATACAAACGCGTTTATCAGTCCCCTTCTCATCTCCATTGTCGGCATAGCAGCCGCCTCCACCGCAATCGTATTCTACCACATGCTCCTCATCAAGTACTGCCTCCGGCGAGGCGGCCGCCAATCCGCTGCCGGAATTCCTAACCCGGCCGCAGCCGGAGTCGACGAGAGGGTCCTGAAATCGATTCCGATCCTCACCTTCTCTGCTGCGCGGCGCGTGAACGCAGGCGCCGAGGGCGAGTGCGCCGTATGCCTGGGGGATCTGAAGGACGACGACCGGGTCCGGCTGGTCCCCGGGTGTGCGCACGTGTTCCACGTGCCGTGCATCGACCGGTGGTTCGCCGCGCGTGCCAGCTGCCCGCTGTGCCGGTCGCCAGTGGTCGAGCCGGATGGATCAGATCCGTCCGTCATGGCGCAGATCTCGGATCTGGACGCGGCGGCGGCGGCGGAGGTGGGGAGGCCGCGGCCGTCTGGTTTGATTCGCCACTGGTCAGCGTCGCTGGCGGGGAGGCCGCGGCCGTCTGGTTTGATTCGCCACCGGTCAGCGTCGCTGGCGGGGGCGGATCCGGAACCGTCGCAGCCGCGTGCGGCGACGAGGCTGAAGCGGTCGCGGTCGATGGATTCGTCGCTGGTGGGGATCGGCCGCCGGAGTGCCGATTGTTCGAGTACTCTGTCTAATCTGAGGCATCTGGATCGAGTTTCATCGCGACTGCGCCGGTCGTTTTCGCGGCTGCGCGTGGGGAAAGCCGGCAGTGGCCCTATTCTTCCTTACTGAGATTAAGATTTAGTTTGTTTTTTCTTTTTTTTCATATATATGCTCGAAACCATGTCAGTTGAGGAGATGAATAACAGAAACTACATTATATATTTGTTCTTCATTATCTTTAATCTTTACTTTATCTAAAGTACTTTCGGGTTATCATGGAGAAATTTCACTTCAGATGCTACAAACTATAATTTCTGATTTTCGTTCTGATGGGTATATTATAGCCTAATTAGATTCATTTCTGAACCTAGCTGATATTCAACTCGAGAAAGCTTGTGATTCGCTCTTTTCGTTTACTTAAAAATTAGAAGATTAATTACATAATATTGTACATAACACTCACATTGATTGAAATCTACCAAAAATAAATAATCAAAGTGGACCACACTCTACGTGAGTGTTATGTACACTTTTATGTACATTTATTATGTACATGTAACATTTTTCATGGTATTCACAAACAACTTGTTTACTATTTTTGATTTACTAGTACGTACACGAGACATATATATTAAATGAGTTATTTTCACAGTCTTGTCCGTTTAAGTCTAAAAAATAATATGGTTATCTATTTTCTACCTCTTTTAATCAACGTTAAGTCTAAAAAACAATAGGGTCATTATAAGTTTTTATCCACATCTTTTAGCCGTTGTTATTTTAGCCCGAACATTAAGTATGAGCATGTTAATGCTAGCTTGTAAAATAATTAATATATTATCTCATTAAGACATTTATATATACAATAAAAATTTAATTTGAGCATATAAATTTATCCCTTGATATAAGAGAAAGTAACAATTTTGTTTATTGTTGTTCACTATATAATATTTTAGTTATTATTTTATTATATAATAAAAAGGAATATTGTTAAATAGTGTAGTAGAATTGTTATAAAATTATATGAATTATTATTTTTTATAATATGGATTTAATATCTTTTTATGATTTGATAATATAAACAAATCTATACTTACCTTTGACTTTTCCAGCAAAGGTAAAAAAATCGTTCTGATTTTTATCTCATAACAAATCTTTAATGTCAAGTCTATAAATACCAAAACAAATCTGTAATTAATGACATTCTATTTCCAGCAAGCATTAATTACCTTTGACTTTTCTGCCTACTATTTCTAGTAAATAGGATGTTTTTTCATATAAGTATAGATTATACTAGTCCAGGAGCTTAAACAACAGTCAAACGAGCTTGTTTATTAAAAGTACATGAGCTCAACAATACCATCCCTAAACAAAAGATTGTTATCTATTTTTGTCCGATAGTAACTAGACATGGCCAAAATCCGGGCCGGGTCGCCGGGCTAAAAAACAATGACACTGAACCGGCACGGACCTATACTCGTGCCGGGTTTCGTGTCCGGGCCGTGCCGAGTCCGGGCCGGTTCCGTGCTTTTTCTAAAAAATAGTAGAAAAAATTAAAAAAAAAATGAAAAAAAAAAATGAAAAGAAGGGTCATCGACCCGGCCCGACCCTGACCCTCCGGGCTGGGTCATCAAATGGATGACCCTTACACGGCCCGTCTGAAATCCGGGCCGGTCCCGGACCCTTGGTCAACGGGTTTGACCGGGCCGGTCCCGGACCCTTGGTCAACTGGTTTGACCGGGCCGAGTCCGGGCCGGGTCCGTGCCGGGTCGCCGGGTCGGGTGACCCTTGGTCATGTCTAATAGTAACTAACTCGATTAAATTTTTTAATTAATTGCTGATAAATTTTCTCAGACTTTATTTATTCAAGGTTTGTTTAAAACGATAATTATATAAATGAACTCATAAATTATAATCTAAAAAACATTAAGAAACACTGAATCTAACCGCTAATTAGTTGAATCCATAAAAAAATTGATCACAGACAAATCACAAATGAGTTGACCACACGACACCAAAAACTAATTGTTTATGAATTCATCTAGAAATTAATTGGTTTTTTTTAACTATAGTAAATAAACTAAATCCAACATTAGTATCAGATACATTGTTAATGAGCATTTGTTACATACTGAACAAATCAATTTTGCTATGAAGCCAACAGTTGACTCCATATGAACAAATCAATTTTGCTATGAAGCCAACAGTTGGTTCCGTATGGAGCCAACCTTCTATATACAACAAGTAAACCATACCATATTGTAGTATTATTTAAGTAATCAAAGAATATGGTATGATTTACTTGTTGTATATAGAATGTTGACTCCACTATGGAGCCAACTGTTGGCTTCATAGCAAAACTGCTGAACAAATAGCAAAATATCTATTAGTATCAGATACATTGTTAATGAGCATCTGTTACATACTGAACAAATAGCAAAATATCTATTAATAAAGTACGAATAAATTATATATTATTTTAACTTTCGATAGGTTCCAAGTATTATAGTGAGCAAGTATCATAGAAGTACTTGTTACATACTGAACATGCATCCAGATAGACATGGCCACCGGCCGACCCGGCCTGTCGACCCGGACCAAAACCGTCCCAAACCGGCCTTGAACCGATTCGGTCCCGATTAGCCTTTTTTTTTGTTGTCCCGGCGGTCCGGCCCGGGCCGGTCCGGGTCGCGGATTGGGGGCCGGGCCACAGTCGATTTTTTTTATTTTTTTTAATTGACCCGCGGGGCGGAGAACCAACGGGACCGGGCCGGTTCGATGACCCGACCCTAAGCAATATGCGGTTCGGTCTCAGGCCAAGATTTTGCGGGCCGGTCCGGGCCGGACCCGTTGACTGGCCATGTCTACATCCAAGATATGAAACTTTTTCTTTCAATCATTACAATAAATTAATTATCAATTATTGTTTGTCAGCAGGGCCGTCTCCAACATTTTTTGGGCCAAGAGCGAAAAATAAAATTAGGCCCCCCTAATTACAATATTGAATAATATATTTTTAATATTTTATTAATAACAACTTCCACTTCTCAAGTAGGAAAGAACCTCCGGATAGACAAAACACAAAAGACTCTTTCTATATATTATTATATTTTTTATTTATATTATTATATATATAATATTTTAATATTTATATATGGGGCCCCAATTAATTGGGGACCCTGTGCAGTTGCTCACCCTGCTCCCCCCAAAAGCCGTCTCTGTTTGTCAGGTACATGATGCATACTTAATAAATATCATTTATACAGTAATGCTAACTGAGCCAACTGTTGACTCCGTTACAGAGCCAATAGCCAATGGAAGAACTCTATGTGGGACCATCCCCATAGAACTGTCTCATTGGCAGTTGGTTCCTCATCACTACTTATCATTTATTTGCAGAAGAAGTATCAAAATTTGACTTATCCCTAAAATAAATTAGACCAAATTTAAAATTAGTCATATTTTAGGCCAGAACTGAAATCTTGCAAATTACGGAGCTGAAATTGAAATTCCGCGTCTATTGGGACAAGAACTGCCATTCGTGAGGGAAAGCATCAGCAGAAGCGAACGAAAGTCCCAAGCACAGAATACATCAACACGCTCAAGTTTGAAGTTTGGTGTCCATAATAATATTTAACCATTTTTTAGCTTTAACTCTGGTGGATTTCTTCTGTCGAACTAATTCAATTTAGGGTTGGGATAACCGATTTTTCGGTTCTCGATCGGTTTTTCCCGACGGACGATCGACGGCTGAGACCTCTCTGGAGCCATGTTCAAAAATTTCTGGTAATTACTTCTTTTCTCATCTTCCCTTTTGGTTAAAGGAATGATTTTTTTATCGCCTATGGGCGAAGTCCAGTACTGTTTTATGGTCAATGTTTCTGGATTTTTATTGGGGTGCTGCTATGAGGATGATCTGATTTTTGGGATGATGCTGTTTTGAATTCTCATAGCAGAAACATCAAGAGAGGTGTTTAGTTCATCCTGGTTTTTTTTTGTTTTTTGTTTTTTTTTTGTTTTTTTATGTATCTGAATATTGAAGAGCTGGGTTGAAATAGTTTCAGTTTTCTGGTTGATCAATCAGGCCATTTTGTAACTGGGTGTGAGTACGATATCCAACTTTGAGTAACTTACGTGTTTTATGTGGCTACTTTCTTTGCTGAAATCGTGCTCCTGTCTTTTTACATATACATTTTCTCGATATCTATCGGTTTTCTTACATGTTGCTGAATAGTTCTATCTTCCCTTTGTGCATTCTTTCTGAATGCCAGATATCCCATGTTTATTTAATCTTTGGGTTTTTGTTTTCTTCTCTTTAGTTTATTTGCAAATTGAAAAGAAAGTCATGCACTATGGAGTTACTAAAAACTGCTCTTAAGGATGTATAACGACATCTACATTTTCTTACATGATTTTCCTTCCATCTTAATTGATTTTTTTCTCACTATAACCCAAATTACTTGTTCTGTTTGGTTTTTGCTTTACAGGGGCTCTCAGGATCAGCTAACTCAGCCACGGCCACAGGAAGTGCATACCGACTCATGGTATCCTCCTTCTGTTGGGAGTACCGCCAGCTCAGCAATGCCCGGCAGTTTTGGCTCATCAAGACCAAATGATCGGCCGAGCACTCTCTCTAATGTTTCACCAGCAGAGGCAGCAAGCATAATTTCCGTCTTGAAAGATAAGAGGTGATCGAGTTTTCCTCTCTTTGTTATTATCATGGCTATCCTTGTCTTATTAGTTTATTGATTCTATTGTGTAATGTGATATGTTTGTTTTCTGTTTGCCGAGTATTTGAGAGACTTATGAAAAAGTATTTTGGTCCTTGACTGTGATGAAAGTTGAAAATGTTTATTGTAAATTTCTGTGTCACTATATTTTAAGTTGTTATTTTGTGTTTTTTTTCTGTACTTTGCTCTCGGGACCTT
>BKCP01011070.1:426681-437287 GCA_008636005.1 Striga asiatica | reverse complement strand
TGAAGATCTTTTGACGTAGAGGATATATGCATGTGTGTTTAACACTACTGACCGGAGAATGTAACACAAATCAAGATGAAGTGCAAATAACAATTTAAGTAATTGCCGATGTTAACGAAACAAGGATAGTTTAGCCATTTGTTCTCCGAGATTTTTATGCGTCATGTTGATCTGAGCTGCATTCTTATTGTATCTCAGTTTGAAGACATTATGGATTTTTGCATTCTAGTTCTGTCATTTATACGAGATTGTGTATAGTTGTCTGAGAAATATTGCAGCTGGTCATGATATTTCCACATATCAGGTTTTTTTTTCCTCACTTTCTTTGAATGCTTTTTCTCTAAAGTTGCTATTTTTCTTTCCATTCTGACCCTATATTTTGTTAATTAATAAAATGGCATAAATAATTGGAGAATATTGAACTGGTATGAAGATATTTTTGATTTCTCAATTTGGCTTTCCCTTTCTACTGGTTGATCTATTGATGCATGTCTATTTGTTGAAGGCACTAGCTCGTTTTACGTAGGAATATAAAATTTGGCCAGCTAGTATGTCTAAAGTTGCCTAATTCACATTGTTGCATTAATATAAAGGTAAGAATATAAGAATCAGCAGTAAGGGTTAATGAATGCACTTCAACAAGTTGTAACAATTTTTCTGAATTCTGCATTCAGATGGGTGGCCGATCGAATGTTGAAAATGAGCTTCTGTGCCGTTTTATTTTTCCCGAGCGGCCGGGTGCCTTGATGAATTTCCTTAACGCTTTCAGTCCACGTTGGAATATAAGTTTATTCCATTATAGGGGACAGGTTCAATGATCTCTAAACCAACCTTTTTCTTTTCTTTCGAACTAATTATAAATTGATTAGTTTGGTTTTGAATTTGCATTTCAATTTGCATTTACAGGGAGAAACTGGGGCAAATATCTTGGTCGGAATTCAAGTGCCCGGTTATGAGATGAGCGAGTTCAGGGATCGTGCAGATAATCTCGGTTATGAATATGAACTCGAGACTGGAAACGAAGCTTTTCAGCTTTTAATGCGGTGACGAAAAGGCCGAAATTTTCTTTGTGTGAAGCTTTCTTGTGATCATATGCATACAGGAAGATTGTATGTATCCTAGTAATGAGAGGATTAACTTTGGTGTTAGTTCTTTGTGTCTGTAATGTATTTCTATTTAGTTTCTTCAAGTTCTCTGTTGTATGACAAAGATGGACAGAGATTTGCTGTTTGACTCAAACTTGTCATGGGGAATTTTTAAATTCACCCAATAAAATTGGCTGTTTTTAATAATTATCTGCTTCAAGAACAGTTTTTTTTTTTTTTTTCTTTTGTTTTTTGTTTTGATTGTATAATAGCATGTAGATCTATTGACCTGACCATTATATATTTTTCTATTATTTTAAATAAAATTATATATATGTAGTAAATATTTATGACTAGATATAATATAATTAAATTTTTAGGATTGCTATTAACATACAATACAATTATTTATTTTTGTTATTTTTATGTGTCTTTATAAGATAAAAATAGTTTATAGTATATAATTTTAAAATTAATTATCTCCAATTGACACTGACTTGATAGTTGAACTAATGACCTGAAAGCCAGCTCGGGTTTATAGGCTGTTGAAAACATTNATTTGTAAATTTATTGGAAGTAATTAAGAAGCATTATTGTATTAAATTCATATATGAATTGAATAGAAGTCTACTGCTATTCTCGAGAGTCCAAAGAGTCCGAAAATTTCGGTAAGTCTGTTTCAGGCTAACCTTACCTACCATTAGTTCAGACATTTTTTTATAACAAATATACATAGGTTTGTGAAAAATTGTCATAATTCAAAAGCAATATACGTAGAAATATGATATTTAATATTACTATCATATGTTTTTTTTTTTTCACTAGTAAAGTGCACGTGCGATGCACGTGAGAATAATTGAGTTGCTTTGTGATTTCTTCTTTTGGTTAATGATGTCTCTGTTATTGTTCCGAGTTGCATAGTTATGCACAATATCATTAATTTGCAATACCTTTTACATTTTCTTCTTGCCATTTTTGTACTGAATTATATTTAGTGGGAATTTGAAGATATTGAAATAATATATGAAATTACGAATGCATAAATATTCGAAAAAGAATGGTTTCCAAATTAAAATAAAAATCAAATAACTTACTATGAAAAAACAAATTGTCTATAAAATAGAGAATTAACTAAATAACGAACTAATACGAATTACTGTTGCTTCAATTCTTCTCCTTCTTAATGTTGATGATTGGAGATGGTTTGCTTCCTTTTACTTTTGTATTTTTTCTTGCACATTTCTTCTTAATAGTACTAATTGTCTCATGATCTTCAAATTCAATAACGCAATCATTTGCATCTTCTATATCTTGTTGATGGATCGCTTCTTCCTGTTGTTGGTTCTTTTTTATGAATTGGCTTCATCCACATACAGATCATAGGGCTGTTTAGAGAAATTGCTTGGTTATCATTCATTTCCTCATTATGTGTAGTTGCGTCCTTGCAATTGCCTCTGCCACCGCATTTAATTCTCCTCTTGAGTTGAACGACTTATCATCGACTGGAATGAGGAATTGAAATTCAAATGTTGACTTTGAATTCTCCTCTTGAGTTGAACGACTTATCATCGAATGGAATGAGGAATTGAAATTCAAATGTTGACTTTGAATTCTCCTCTTGAGTTGAACGACTTATCATCGACTGGAATGAGGAATTGAAATTCAAATGTTGACTGTAAGCTCAACCCTTTATAATATTCAAATAATTCTTTCCCCTAATGAGCATCGAAAAGTAAGTGTTTAATAAATATCATACATTCATGTGAATTGGAAATGAGTATAGATTTCACCTTCTCAATTGATCTGATGTAATTATTAATAGAACATCCAATGTACACCATTACGGCATCCTAAAATAAAGTTATTGTCGCATTATAGGCAGCTCCCACGACGTTTAAGACCAACCTATATCTGCAATGATTGTACATTCTTTTGTAAATCTTTCTGTGCACTTAAAATATTAGATGCGGTGTTTTTGAGTTATGCTTTGAAGTTGTTTCCACGACTTTGCAATTGCACTTTTTGCATGACATGCTGTTGTCGGACTTCATAATTGCAGAGACACAACTTTTACACGATTCATACCACAAAGATGATTTATTCATGACCTTATCCACGTATCCTATGAAATAATAGTATTTTTCCTGTGATGAAAAGAAAAGTAATGAAAAAATTCTTATTGGTTGAAAGTTTTGAGATATTTCTATATGGTACATTTAAATACTAACATAGGAAAAAAATAGAATACATCAATGCGTTGCTACATTATGAAATATGACAGAAGTATAATATTATAGTACCAAGATAGAAATGAAACTATCCGACAAAAATTAAATTATTACATGGAATTCAAATAAAATGCATTATGAGGATGGACATTGGCTAAAATGATCTATGACCCAAATTAATTACTAAGCATTATAAAAACTATGCATGCATGCATATTAAAGAACAAACTCAAATATAAAAAGTAAATGAATTGATTACTTGAGCAAGCGCTAGTAATATTTGACAACACAAAAAAAAACATGTAATATCCTCGTGACAATTACATATACAATTTGAATGTTTCATTAATAAAAATTGCATACCTTGGCATCCAACAGAAAGAATGTCATTTGGACAAGAACAACTTGAGATTGATGAGATACTTGCAATATTTTCACTGAGACCTGGAAATGTAATTGAAAAAAAAATAAAAGAAATGTGATATCAATATATAAAATACAAAGTAGTTAACATAAAAAAAAATAAAAAAAAAATGATATTGTACCTTGTTTTTGCATATATCTTTCATTAGTAGCTAACTTCAAAATCTTTTGATGCCAACCAACATCACCTTTTGGAAAAAGAAGGGGATACTGCAATGGATCATAACATCCAAAATAATATTTTATTCTATGTCTATCACCTGAATGTGCATGGATAACAATGTCATGTTCAAAGGGAATATTAACATTATTTTCTTCAACCCATATTGCTGCGACTTGATCGGTTGTTGGACAATTATAAATGTGTTGGTCTAATTTGGCATTCTTTGAGATATGGAGCCGAACTTCACCCATTGATGGATAGTCTTTCAGTTTTCTAAAAGCTTTTGCATATGGGTTAACATCCAAAATACTAATGAGTTTGTTAACCGTACATTCAGATAAAGAGGAGTTTGGAAATATGCCCATTCTATTTTCGGTCTCTCGTTCGGTTTCTACAAAATACAACTGAAAATATCAAGGTCCATCTTCTTTAGGTAATAAGTTAGGAAGATCATGATACACTACTTCTTGAGCACGAAAAGTATAAACTCCTTGTCTTGAAGAAGCAAGTTCTTTATCTAATTTGACTCCTAATGATGTAAAAGAGAACATGCTGTTAAATAATAAATAGACGAATGTTTACTCGAAACTGTTTTGCATCTTATGTCTATGAAGTGAACAGTCATATAATTCATCAGTGACTTCAATAGGAGCAAGTTTGACTTTTCCATTATCACAGCAAAATGTTGGACATTCGTACTGAAATTTCAGAGCACCGCAATGCATGCAATTGGGCTTTTTTTTCTAACTCATGTATCGCCAAACATACATGTCCTTTCATAATTGAACTTAAAAAAAGATGACAGAAACCAATTATTTATTAAATCACATCAATGAATGAAAGGCCTAATTTATTTTTTCTCTGTATAATAATAATAAAATATTGATAATAGTATATCTATAGCAAATCACATTAAATATAATACAAACCAATAATATGTAAATATATTTTTTATTAAGTGATAAATGCAATTTTTTTTACTAAGGGAAAGTTTTATTTGTTATACTTATGGGTAAATCAAAATTAATTATAAATATACACAGAAGACATTGTTAGAGTATTGATACAATTACATTTCTAACAATATTAGTCGTGGAAAAATAAAATGCATGATGACAATCTAACATAAAACAACCAAAAAAATCCTCAAGTATCAAAAAACATATACCACTCATTTGGATCTCATAAAAAGTTGTATATATTTTGTATTATAGGATAAAATATTTCTAACCTTCCGATCCACAAGAAACTTTATCGGTATCAAGACATGCATCACCCATATTTTGGCCCTTGCGACATTTATTTGTTTTATCAATATACATTTGCTTATCATAAGTAGTTAAATCGTTGTATCTTTTTTTCATCTTAGCCTCATTCGAGTTAAGTTAAAACTTATGATTATCCATAATAGACTTTATTAGGATCAAATGAAAAAGACACAGAAATATTCAATTTAACAATATATAATTTTTTCCAATGGGAAGCACAAAAGAGGCCTTCTTAACGGATTTAACATTTTTACGACATAATTATTTTCAACTAAAAACCACTTACTACCAATCATGAACACACAAATTATCAAATCATAAAAATTTCAGTATAGACTATGTTTATTCATTTACCTCTCAGGAAAAACGATAATTACTCATTCCCCTCATTTATATACAAAATGTTTGCAAACATTATAAACAGAATAACAATTTCTCATTCATAATTTACTGCTTCCATATATTAAGTATGATTAAAACAGGGTTTCATAAAGTATTATTACTCGTTGAAATATAAGTAATTTGTGCTCTTATTTTAGCTTAAGAGTTTTAAGGTTAAGTGCTCTAATATAAAAGTGAAAGACCCAAAAAAATTTCAACTGAAATTGAAGTTAATTTATAGAATTAACTTGGTCATATTCAAGAACATTTGAACAACATTTGAACAAAATCGTGAAGAGGACAATTTCCCAGGTGTAAGAGTAACAATTTTTGGGCATGTAAAGCACATTAAACCAGGAGGTAATTGTAGTTACCTCTACAATTAAAAAAAGAAAACAAAATTATAACAAAAAAAAAGAATCGAGTCCATTTATTATTAAATCTTTCACTAATAAATCCACCATTACTCAGTTTCGTTCACTCTGATTTATATTATACTTTAACATTTTCCTTTGGTACATTCATTTTCCTTTTCATTATGATTTTAATCTTCCTTGGTGGAGTAATAAATCTCCTAATTTCTCCCATTAGTTTACTACAAAAGTATTACATGAGAAAAACAAATTATCTATAAATATATATGCAGAAAAAGATTATTACACCATTGTAAGTTGAAGCTCGACTATCACAATTTGTGAAACAGAAGTTGAATCTACTCAAGCATTTCGTGAGTCCAAGTATCAATTAGCAAATCACATAAATTGACTAATTTAACTTGGTCGAATGGAATCTATACTTATATTAAAAGATATACCATTTATCAGATTTAGTATAAAGAAAAGTCAACAACATTTATTGCATTACTATTTCCGTATTATACAATCTATACTTATATAAAAGGAGATTCTATTTACTACATTTACTATCCAAAAAAGTCAACTGCATTAAATGTCATTACTATTTTGGTATTATAATATTTTATTTATTTAATTGATTTATTTATTTGTTTTATTTTAAAAAGGTAAGTATAATAAAAAGATTTTAATAATAAAAAAATCAAATACCAAATAAAAATGTACACTTTGACTTATTTGATTATATTTGGTATTTGATTATACCAAATATATTCCTATTTAGTATATACATTAAACTAGTGTGTATCCCGTGCGCTGCACGGAGGGGTTTTTACTTAAAACCTTTTCTAAGACTTTATATTATACATAGTTATTTATGTTTAACATCTTATTATTATAAAAAAAGAAATACTAAATATGAAAAATTATATATTATTTATTTGAATATAATGAGTGTCCCAACCAAACTAATAACATCCAACATATGATATATGATAAAATTAATTATATGATCGTCATACTTTTTGAAAAAATATACATATATTTCTAATAAACATGTAAGATCCGCATTTAAATTTGTATTTGGATATGGGATGAAAAATGAATATGTAAAAATAAAAAAGTACCAAGAACCTACATAAAATGAGATTCTTTATAAACTTTAAAATATTTTGTAGTTAAGCAAATATTAACAAACAAAATCATCAATTAAGTTGAACTTATCGAATATAAAATATAATTTATGATATCATTGACCATATTTACCCGTTGTATTTAAAGTTATCATTGACCATATTTTTATGAATTAAGGTTTACAAAATATCTTTTTCAAAATAACATTTTTTTTTAATTTGAATTTGACTTTTTCATCCAACCGCCATTTTCCACAAAAATAAAAATAGTATTTTGGAAAATTTTAGACGTGAAAATCAAATAAAATTAATTTAATAGTAATCGATTAATTTAATATTATTCAAAATTGTTTAATTCGGTCAACCCGATCTTAGTGCACGTTTAATTGAAACAATCGCTTACAAAAAAAAAGGTAATCGCTTACAAAAAAAGGAAGTGAAATCTATCTATATAATATAAATCGGATTTGAAAAAAAAAAAGGAAATAAAATTTCATAATTAATTAATTTAAATTGATGTTATCCGATTTATATCAACTCCCTTCCAAAAAAAAAGGAAATATCCGATTCCTACCAAATCGATTAAAAAAAAAGGATTATGATATACGTCCAAATAAATTACAATTGAAATGTAGGCGGGATTATGAAAAAAAAATAAAAAAAACTTTACCGAATGTTTGAAAAAAAAAATCGGATTAAAAAAAATTAAAAGGAAAAAATTCAAAACGTGAAATTAAAATTAAAAACGTGAATTAAAATTAAAAAAATTAAAAATACAAAATTTACCAAATCTCAACCCATCAAAAAAAAAGGAAAATCGAGTGAAATTAAACGAAAAAAAAAAGGAAAAGCGAGTGAATTAAAAATGTACCAAATCGGATTTTAAAAAAATGGTAACAAATCTCATCTCATCCTAAAGAAAAGGAATTATAACAAATTTAACAAAAAAACAACCAAATTTTATCCTAAAATAAAACAATCCGATTTCCATAAATCACATCCAAAATCAAATTAAGTTAGGTGGGATAAATGAAAAAAATTCAAAAAGAGTTTCCAAAACAGGTAATTTTCGAAAAATTTGAGAGGGAAAAAATGATGTTTAAGCGGGAAATGAAATATTTATTCAAACATTATTCAAACATTTTTCCTTCTCCGTATTATATAGTAATAGATGCTTACTAAAGTATTTATTTGTTTTATTTGTCAAAGTTAAGTATAGATTTGTTTATATTATCAAATCATAAAAAAATATTAAATCCATATTGTAAAAAAAAAAAAAGATCATATAATTTTATAACAATTCTACTACAATATTTAACAATATTTCTTTTTTATTATATAATAAAATAATAATTAAATATTATATGGTGAACAACAATAAGTAAAACTGTTACTTTCTCTTTTATTGAATATTGCATCTTATAACATAATATTCTCCAAATAAATATATCTCGTGCTTCGCACGAATTACGTACTATATATATCCCGTACATTTTTCTTTATTCATGTATATAATTATAAGCCTGGATAAATAGCCTTTCTTTATTCATGTATATAATTATAAACCTGGATAAATAGCCTTAAAATTGTGCATTCCGTGCATCGCACGAGCTCTGTACTAGTTATCACATAAAAGGTAAATCACAATCTCCTTACATTTGTAAGGGGTTAATTAACCTTAATTATTCTCTCACCCTGATACTCCATAATTCCTAATCCACTTTAAGGTCCCTCAATCCAAATCTTTTTTTTCCACTTACTATTTAAAAACCAAGCAGAGTCCAAATCCTTTTTTTTTTTTTTTTTTTAATTATTATTATTATTCAGGCAAGTCTCCACATGCCTCTTAGGCATCAAAGGTGTTTGTGACAAGCTACTACGATATAATTTTCGAAGCTCAACGTTTGAGTCGGAACTCATACCAGGGAATTACAATGAACAAACCCAATGAATAGGGATGGGGATTTGTAAAAAAATCTTCCCAAGAAAGAAGCTACAAAGTATCAATTGATTTGAATTTAAAGAGAAATAACATAAAACTTACAAAATTGTAGAGACAGAGATTTCAGGAGCTCCCGTCGAAAATCAATCGACGGAGATCGCATGAATGATTCCAAGATAATTCAACGTCGGGCTACCCTCATTCTTCGACGACGTGGGGCGCAACCGGGAATCATTATAAAATTTACAAATTTGTCATTTAAAATATGTCAAAGTAAGGGTTTTTTAGACAGATCATTATTTTTACAAAATCATTCATCCTTTTATAATAATATAGATAGATATAGATAGATAGATAGATATAGTATGACATATGCTGTCTCACAAAAGAATTTTCACAAAGTCTTAAGATTATAGTCTCATGCAGTTAGTATTTTTCACAATTCTGATATCTTTACAAAGTTCCTACTGATGTAAATTTCTAACACTCACGTTTTAGAAAGTTGCACAAAATTACAATTCATTTTCGTTTTCTTCTCCTTCTTCAAAAAAAAATAAATAAATAAATAAATAAAAAATAACTAAAAAAACACAAGCTTAATTGAACCACTATTTATGTAAAGTAGCAACTAAAGCATGATAATTAATTTTTTGCTTGTTTTTCATCTTATTGTAGGAGAAAAAAAGCATGCGATGCAAAAAGAAGAGAGAACAAGGAAAGCACAATCATACTTAAGAAACATGCTTCGAGTCACGCAAATTTTGTTCGCTTCACCATTCTAAAAAGTTACTTTAGCCCCAAAACAGAATAATTTGTCCCTAGTCTTCTCCACCCACAAAACAAACTCTCCTAAATACGTAAAAATTCAACTGAAAAAAGTTTTTCTGGACTCGAGTTTCATGCATATTGTAGCAAATTCTGTTCCACTTGATATTCCGTTTGCTTGAATTAGCAAATCAACATATAATTAAAACAATGATATGTTCATGATGATGATGATAAAACTCAAATGTGCTTATAAGTCGTACTTTCTTATAAAAAATGAAAACTTATATTATGATGATACTCTTGTTTATATTATATAACATCTTAATATAAAAGTATGAACATTCGTGCATGACTGTCTAACCGTCAGATAGTCTAAGGATATCTGTTGCAAGAGTATGACTCACAAAAGACCTACCAATAATAATAATTAGAAAAAGTGGATTGGTCCCAATTTTTATTTTTTTTTTCCTTTTGTTATTACAATGTCTTTTTCTTTTTACTTTGGTCAATATGCTGGTGAACCCGAAGTCAAAATAGGCCCCAAGTAAATTATTTGGACTAGGTAACAAGGGACCCAGCTAAAACTCAATCGACTCAACTTTAACCCTGTCAAATAAGTATTGACCCTATTGGATCAACTTGATTTTATCCAACTATAATGTTTTATTTAAAAAAAATTACACATATATATATGGTTTATGATTATGACATATACGCTATCATTACTATGATCTTAAGGTATAATTATATTATTTTATTTTAAATTAATTATCTAATTCAACAATTCATCGACCCAAGCAAACGCGCTAGGATTTTTTAACATTGCGCTGTTAGAGCAATATTTACACATCCACATAATGAC
>BKCP01011070.1:411228-424783 GCA_008636005.1 Striga asiatica | reverse complement strand
CTTTCAAAATCAACTATAGCGATAAAAAGGTAAAGGTAAAGGCTTTCGACTTTTAAAGTTTTAATATATTCGCCTCAAATTATCTTGTCAGGGTGACTGTGACATCTATACTTATATAATAAGAATTAACATTTATCCAAAATAGTAGGTCAAATTATGGTCAATGTCGGATTTGCATTAAATATTTTCCAAAATTGGTAAGTTTTGTCCTTTTCACACTTCTCATTAATTATGTCATTTTCACACTTCTCATTAATTATGTCCTTTTCACACATTTAATTAATTCATTAATTACGACATAATTATCATAAATCATTTCATCTAAGCTTTTATCGTTAAAATGTATAGCGATCGGTTATGACCTTATCCCATTGATATTTCCATGAAACGTCCTTATCGCGTTCTATTTTTTGGTAACCACTCTATATCAATAATCGGATATTTGGTTAATGATAGCACACCTCTATTTTTTGGTAACCACTCTATATCAATAATCGGATATTTGGTTAATGATAGCACACGTCTTTATTTCAAGGAGCGGATATTCTTTGACCTTTAATTAATCTGAACTAATTGCCTTGACTTTTCAATTTTTAAAAACTCTTTTTTTTAAATATTTCGGCTTAAGATTCGGATTTCATTATACAAGTCATCGGATTGTTTGTATGAAAATGAATAAAAAGAACACCAAAAACAGGTAGCCTTATTCATATAACCAATCCTAAAATATTAGTTTGTTCACCAAAAAGAGACAAATCCTAGAAATCCTAAAATATTAATTTGTTCACCAATCCTAAAATATTAGTTTGTTCACCAAAATATTAGTTTGATTTTTAGGATTTGTCTCTTTTGAAAATATTAGTTTGTGATAATGAGGAGTTACCAAATAATCAAACTCATAATCTTGTGTACAAGGAGGTTTTTAGTAATATATGATTGTTACCGAACTTTTTATAATTCAACAATGTTCCTATGTATTTTAATGATTTTAATTTCAATTCTAATGCACGTGAGGTTATATTATTCTTCCAAATTTTACATTTCGCGCATCGCACGGGTTAACGTACTAGTTTGAATATATTAGTTTGCATTTTAACAAGAAGAAGAAGAGAGAGAGAGAAGAAAAAANCTATTTAAATTCTGGATAACGTTTTGTGGTCTTCCTTTCGATTTTTTTCAAGTTCGTTTGGCCAAAATTATCAGTATGCTTGCCGCTCGTTTTAATGGCGGCCCTTATCCACCACCACTGCCACCAACCCGCCGCCGGCTCTGCCGCTTTTACCCTCTCCGCCAACCCCACAGTCCCTCACTCGAAACCCTTTGCTCATTCGCAAGTCACCTCCTCTCTCTCCCCCTCCAAAACCTCCCTTTCTCTCTCTTCCTCCAAAACCCAGCTCTTCCCTTCATTTCCCGCCACCAAAATCCCATCTTTTCAGCACAATTTGACCGCAGACCATCCCATAAACCCTAAACCCCTTTCCAATCATGAGCTCTCGCGCCTGCTCAAGCTATCCGTCGAGTACAAGGACACACAACTCGGTAAAGCGGTACACGCTTCAATTCTTAAGGTACAACAGGATTTACGCTTGTTCAATTCCCTCATCTCGTCTTATATCGAGTTGGGCAACTTGAATTACGCCGAGAGAGTGTTCAATTGTCTGTTAGCTCCCGATGTTGTGTCTTTTACTGCTATGATTTCGTGTTTGGCGAAATCGAGCCGAGAGGGTGAAGCCGTGGGCCACTTCTTCAAGATGAGGGGCTCAGGGATCGAGCCCAACGCCTATACTTTTGTGGCCGTGTTGACTGCTTGTATGCGCTTGCTTGATCTTGAGTTGGGCTCCCAAATCCACGCTTTTTCGATCAAAACCGGCCACTTGAACTGCAGTTATGTGGCTAATGCCCTGATGGCTTCGTATGGTAAATGTGGTTGTTTTGATCGTGTAGTCAAACTGTTTGCTCAAATGCCCCAAAGGGACAGTGTTTCTTGGAATACCGTGATTTCGTGTTTGGTTAAGGATGGTATGTATGATAGGGCATTTGAAACGTTTCAGAGTATGATAATAGAAGGATTCAAGGTGGATTATTTTACGCTTTCGAGTGTCTTGGTTGCTTGCACAATGCGTTTGGCTAAACTAGAAGGCACGGCAGTTCATGCTTACGCCCATAAAATCGGGTACGAGAGCAATTTGAGTGTGAAAAACGCACTTTTCGAATTTTACGGAAAGTGCGGATGTGCAAAAGATGTCGGGACTCTGTTTGACCGCATGCCCATGCGTGATGTTTCCACTTGGACTCAAATGATTAATGCATACATGGGATTCGGGCTCGTTGATTTGGCTCTGGAGGTATTTACTAAAATGCCCCAGAAGAATTACATCACCTACAATGCAGTCCTTGCCGGATTTTGCCAAAATGGCCATGGATCGAGCGCGTTGAGATTTTTCCGAGAAATGGTGGGGTCCGGCATGGAGATAGATGACTTCACGCTGACGGGAGGTTTGAACGCTTGTGCGCTGACAAGGGATTCGAAATTGAGCGAACAAGTTCAAGCTTTTGTTCACAAGATTGATTTCAGCACGAACGAGTACATCCAAGCGGCATTACTCGACATGTGCACAAAGTGTGGCAGAATGAGTGATGCTGAGAAGATGTTCGACCGATTGCCATTAGAACAGAGAAGAAGTTCGATTATGCTAACGACTATGATTAGTGGGTATGCTCGGAACTCGGATCCTGAAAAGGCGCTTTCTTTAATCAACAAGTGGCTGTATGAAGAAGAAGAAGAAGCCAGTGTTTTTCTGGTCCTTCTCGATGAAGTTGCACTAACATCAGTCCTCAGCGTGTGTGGAGATTTAGGTTTTTTGAAACTTGGCGAACAATTTCATGCAGGGGCATTGAAATACGGGCTCTCGTCTGATGTTGGTTTTGGAAATTCAATCGCCAGCATGTACTCCAAGTGTGGTGACATGGAAAACGCAATTAAGGCGTTCGATAAAATGTCCGAACACGATATTGTCTCTTATAACAGTGTTTTGAATGGATATATCGTTAATCGACAGGGAGAAAAAGCTCTACACCTTTGGGAAAAAATGCAGAGAATGAAAATACGGCCAGACAAAGTCACGTGCATCTCGATTATTTCAGCTTACCGGCACACGAGCTCGAGTTTAGTCAACCAGTGCCGGGACTTCTTTTTCTCGATGAAATCCATTTATCAAATCGAGCCCAATTCGGACCACTACGCCTGTTTTGTCGGTGTTTTAGGCCACTGGGGGTTTCTAGAAGAAGCTGAGGAGGTAATTACGAAACTGCCCTTTGAACCCGAGGCTTCAGTCTGGCGGGCCCTGCTCGACAGCTGTCGAGTACACGAAAACGTCACGATAGGGAAAAGGGCCGCCAAGAATATTCTAGAAATGGAGCCACAAGACCCTTCGACCTACGTGCTGAAATCCAATCTCTATTCAGCTTCCGGAAGGTGGCACTGCTCTGAACTCGTACGCGGAAAGATGAAAGAGAGAAGGTTCCGGAAGTTTCCAGCCCGAAGCTGGGTCGTGCATGATAACAAAGTTCACTCTTTTTTCGCCCGGGACAATTCGCACGTTCAGTCGAAGGACGTTTACAGCGCACTGGATATTCTATTTTCGGAATGCTCGAGAGAAGGATATTTGCCCGACACTAGATTTGTGCTGCATGATGTGGAGGAGCATCAGAAGGTGAATTTCTTGCTGTACCATAGTGGGAAATTGGCAGCTACGTACGGAGTTTTGATGGGCCGGCCCAGAAAGCCCGTTAAGGTTTTCAAGAATGTTCATCTATGTGGGGATTGCCATACGTTCTTGAAATACGTGTCGATGGTTACGAAGAGGGAGATACACTTCAGGGATGCTTCTGGTTTTCACAGGTTTGTTAATGGCGAGTGCTCCTGCAGAGATTGCTGGTGAAATTGGGAAATTTTTTAATTGTGATATTTTTTTTTTAATTTTATAATATGCAAAATAAAAAAAAAAAATGAGGAAAAATGTTGAAAAGCCGAATGAAATGTGATTGGCCAGAGATAGCAAAGCTAGCTAACAACTAGAGAGTACCATTTATATAAGCTGATAACCATACTTTGAAACAACCATAAGCAAAGAACACTGAATGCATGATGTGTCTCCTTTCTCAATCTCTATCCCTTTGTATATATGCTAGCTGATGCATTATTACAAGTACTCTTACCCAGATTCCTGCTTCTTTGGTACCTTAAATTAGTTCACCTACAATGCCTTTCTCCAACTTTTCATTGTAGGCCTTGAAATTCAATTAAAACTTAGGCACAAGCAGAAAAAATTGATCAAATGCTTGGTAACTCATTTTATTGTACATTTTCCAATCATGTTAAAATACATTTCTAAGCCTAATAAAACAACACAACTCCAAACAAACGCGTTAAAAATCCAATTCGTAAGCGAGCATTTTGACTCCAATCGATAGATTTTTAACCAACGATGATCAATCCATCAATTCTTGTGTATCGTGAAGTTGAAAGTTGATTCTCCTGAGCCACAAGGAATGCAACACCATGTGGAAAACATCGTACCTTTTCGGAGGGAAATTAACCTCGAAATGTCTCCTCACCTTAATCCCCATCTCTTGCATCTCCAAGTACCTCCCGTCCGTTATACCCGTCAAAATCTTCTTCAAATCGGGAATTTCATCCACACCTACATCGACCGAGAACTTGCTCCAATCCAAGACATCATCGAACGGCTTCGCGTAATGGGCCTTGAGCAAAACCGGCACGCAGCCCATGTATAGTGCCTCGACCATTCGCGGGCTCGCCACTTCCCAACCGCTAGGGCAAATGCAGTATTTGCTCTTCCGGAACATTCCGTAGTACGACGTGCCCTCCGGGAGGTACTCGTGGATTTTCACGTCCGGGTCTTTGTTTTCCCATTGCTCCATCAAAACTTGCCTTATGTAGCCGTGAATGCCTCCCGCGTAGAAGACGAGAATCGAGCGTTCGGTTGGAGGTGGCCCGCCGATCAAGCCGTCCATTTTGCCGTCCGGAAGGTATATTTCCGGCAGCGACACGTCGATCGAGGGTTTAAACCCTTCGGAAGTGTTGGCGTTGCATAGGACCCTTATTGAGTTCTTGAAAAGATACGGAACGCCGTGTGAAACTGTCGGAGTCTGTGAAAAACAAAAACACAATTTTTTTAAATATATAACTGTTGACCTTCGAAATTTGAAGTCAAACTATTGGGGAATTTTTCTCTTAGTTAAAGTAAAATAGAAAATAGTTTCGAAGATGTCAGATATTCGTTGATCAATATGAATCAACTCGAATAATCGTTGATCAGTATGAACCAATTCGCTGATTCATATTGATCAACGGATATCCCCACCTCTTTGAAACTATTTTCTATTGCTTTTAATTTTAGGAAAAAAATTCCCCAATCGTTTGACTCAAATTTCGAAGGTCAACAATAACTCTGTTTCATAACAGAATACAATCATCAAGAATCAAGAATAAAAAGAAAAAAAAAAAAGTAACGAAAACCGAAAAGTCGAAAAGTCTTGCCCAATCATGGCAACCGAGTATGAAATGGTCGTGCCCGAGCGTCCGATTCCAATAAGGGTACTTCGAAGAAATCAGCCTCACATAATCTCTAGCAATGTCTTGCAATGGACTCCAAGCGCGGTTATGAATCACGTACGCGTACGTGGCTATAGACTGCACACTCAACGGAATAAAATAAACGTGCGCGTTTTCAGGATCTCTCGTTCGAAACTTGCTGATCTCGATTTGATGTATGAGAATCCCTTCAATCCCAAGAATCCCGAGACTCTTACTGTAGTGGAATAACGGTGGATCACCGTCTTCATACACGTAAATCCTGAAATTCTTCTCCATTTCCAAATAGCTCCTAATATGAAACATATAACTAACTATTTTCAAAANTTGTGTTATGTTCATTCTTCATGACCTTTTTGACCAAACATTAAATTAAAAAAAAAAAAAATTGAAAAACCGCAAAATTTCACAAAACAATGCAACTCCATTTTTAAATAACTTTGGAAAGAGTGCTTTTTTTTTATGTTTTTTGAATAAAGATGGACTCACCGGAAAATGATCGGTTTGCGGTGAAGTTCCGGCGGGCGACATAAAAGACGGCCATGGAATTTCATAGCTGCGGCCACTGCCATTAATCTTCTGGTTCATAGCAATTAGAAGCCCAGAGAAGAGAATCAATGGGACCACGACAAAGTACACAAGCTTCAAAGAAGAAGATGATGATGATGAACATTCGGCCATCTTCTTATTTTGCTCTGTTTTTCTTCTTCTCTCTCTGTTTGAAGTGATTGATATTAGAACATGGGCTTAAGAAATTCATACATGCGTGAACTCGTTTTTTTCCTCGATTAAAGTGACTCTTGAGATGGCCTTTCCAGTTGACTTTACTGACGTGGAGGTGTGGCACGAGAAGGTGCCCCAACTTGATTTTTTTTTTTTTCCACTTTATTTATTATTATTAAATTTGGAATATTTATGGGAAAAGGTTTGTGAATTGAGTAACCACGAAACGTGATGTGTTCTCATGTGTGATTGGAGAAAGTGAGGATGGAAGAGAACATTAATTGGTACAATTAGGCATTACATGTTGTACCCACATTTTGAGGTTAAGGTATGAACTCATCTAGCATTACATGTTGTACCCACAATTCAATTTTAATGGTTGTCATAATAATAGACTTAGGGTAATTCTTTCAAAAAGAGTTTTTCTATTAATTAGATTTAATTTAAAAAGTAGAATGGTTAGTTGTTAGTGAGATTTTGAGTTTATATTAAAATAATTAAGTTGATTTGATGTAAAATAGGGGAAAGATGATGTGAAGTGATAATTAGTTAAAATTATGTGGGGTGGATGAATAGTAAATTAAAGTTGGTGTGATGTGTAAGAATAATTAGTTTATAGTATTTAATTATATGAATAATATTGAGGATAGTGAGATTGAATTAAAGTTGAATTGTATTTTGAGAACGGATTAAATGTGAATGAAATATTTTGTAAACGAACATCCTCTTAGTTTTACATGGACAAACTATATGAAGAATAGACCATACTCGCTCATGTAGGTGGTGCATATTTTGGGTAAAATGGAAATGACCGAAATATAATTTTCGGTTCGATCTTTTTGATGTCAATTCAATTATCGATTTTTACTTTTTAAATATTGCTTATTTTGATTTGATTTTTTTGTTTTATTTTGAAAATATATATGGATTGAACGAACTAAAGAATTGCTTAAAGAATTTATGTTTTTCCATATTTATATATTTTCACTAAAAATAATATAAATACTAAATAAACAAATCTAGTATATAGATTTATATTATAAATTATACTATATTTTAGTTATTTTGATTAGTTCATGTTGGTATTCAGAGAGGGCAAAGGACATTAGAACCCAAGATATTTTCCGTAATCGAAAACAGAGAAAATGTGTGTTCATTTGTTACAGTAATTGTGTATGTTCACGGTCTGGTTTTAACCCAAAAAAACGGTCAATACGGACCGCAGATCGGTTAAATGGTCAGTTAAAAAAGCCTTAAAAAATTCAGTGGTTAATTTTTTTAAAAATCCAGAATAACCGGTCTGGTTAACGAATTACGTGCGGCAAACTGCCGGTTTAACCGGTCCGGACTGGTAAATATTATTTTTAATTTAACCGCGAGACGCTCTACGATTAAACCTGACTTCTTGTACAGTTCAGAAAAACGTTTCAAGATTTAATACAATTAGCCGCTTTACGAATTAGAAAAATAGGCTAGACTAAGTAGTGAACTCAACCGCGTTCGCTCACTTAAATAGGCTAGAAAAGAATAATTCAACTATGAATGCTTTGCTCTTATTATTTTAGGTATATAAACTGACTGAAAAATAAATGTTTGCTTGGATTCAGTTTGCATAATTTAATCTTCATCAATTTTGTATTTTTATGTTTATGGGACGAAATGTGTATTTTTATGTTTATGGGACGAATTGTATATTTTTTATTTCATTAGTGTTGTTTTTCTTAATTTTTAGGCCCAAAAAATCTCTTTTGGGCCCAAAATTGAAAGATAAAAATTAAGCCCAAAATGAAAAAAAAAAATAAATGGAAGGCCTAAAACAAGAATTTTGAATTTAACCAGTTAACCGCCAAATCGGACCGTCCAATGCGGTCCGGATTGTGGTCGGTTAAAAAATAAAATCGGTCCGGTTATGGACAAGAAAAAAAAAAAAATAATAGTTAGGTCCGGTTTGGTCATGGTTTGGGCTAAAACCGGACTAATCCAGACCGTGAACACCCCTACTTGCCACATTACTTACATTTCAGTCCGGTCTATTGATTTCCATGGACAAACAATTATTTTCCCACATTTCCCGCATTCTATCTACCTAGTCTTTGGCCAATGAACACACCATTATTTTCCATCTGGATTCTACCTTATCTCTATTTCTCGGTAGCCTTTTCACTATATACATTCTGATCCATTCAAGCATGGTCAGTATGGGTTCTTCTCTGGTATGAACAATGCAGAAATTAAAACTCTCACACAGGTTATTCAACGATATTCACATTTAAGTTTATCATCAAAGTGTGATTTTGACCAATGTGCAGGACTCTTTATCATTGGACGAATCTGCAACTTGAGGACATATTTTTCTCGTTTTTCTTATCCTGAAATGACACTCACCCAAAGTACTTCCTGTGCAGCAACCTAAAAAGGCATTTTTAATTGAATCCCATCTACATCCAGCATTTTTTAAATTGTAGTGCAGATGCCCAACACAATATCTATGACTAGATCGTGGGAAAACACTTCAAATGCCAGAATCAATCTCTTCCGTTTATCAGTAATGAAAGTATAATGACTGTCATTCTCAATTCCAAGATCATGTTTCTGTGCAATCAGAATCCACTCACAAGTATCCCTAGGTTCTCTACCAACCACTGCATAAGCTAAGGGATATATGTTGTTTTTGGAATCAACACCTACAACAGTAAGAAGATTACCCTTAATGGGTCCAGTCAGTGACAACCGTCAATCCCTACTATTGGTTCCTTCTATGTTTGAATGTTCTGGTCTTCACCGAGTAAGTCCGCTTTTTAGGTCCTTCATTTACCTCTTCACTTCCTGGTTGAGTTTCCACCAAACTAACTGAGAGTCCTAGCTCGACTTGTTGTTGTACCTGTTTGCTTCAGAGGTTATCACCGACTTGGCAGTCTCTCGACCTTGAGTCTTCCTACTATCCGACCTCTAATCGACCTAATGATCCACTCGAATCAGTCCAGCTGCTCTCAAGTCTCCTAACGGTTGGTATAATAATCCATATCACTATGGTTGTTTCTCACACATTTATTTTTGCTTAGAGTTTTTTTTTCCTCGAAACGGTAAAAAATATTATAAAAACTTGAAATAAGGACAATCGGTAAACAATTATTTCAACAATGTGGGAGTCACTAAACATAGCCCTCCCACTTCACAAAGGGATTAACCCTACAAAAAACTTCAAAATTAAAATACTCCATAAGGAAGACTAGAAAACTCCACCAAGGGAGGCTAACAAAACAAAATACAAGAAAACTCTACGAAGGGACACTAGCAAAACAAAACACACTAAAACAACCAAGGCCGGCTTTTGGGCCAGGCAGCAAAGGCTTCAGCCTAGGGCCTCCATTTTTTATACATATATATTATTTTATATATTATACATTTGTATTGGGCCTGACCCAATTCATTTACATAATCAAATTTAAGAGTTTGTACCTCTTATGCGTCTGCCCGAGACTTGACAGTTGTACTTGCACAATTGCACTTTACACAATCAATTATCAAACCCCAATTTCGCAAATTTCACCGAGGAGTTTAGTCGCTCGACGGCCAACGCCCTCCGCCCTCACCACAACCGTCTCACGCGTCGCTGCTGCCAACCCACTGCTGAGTTTCTCAATCAATCGGGTAGGACCTTTTTCTATTTTCTAAATATTTTTCATGTTTGTGTCTATTGAATTTGATTATTTTTCTTTGATACGTTTGAAGCAGTCAAGGAGATTTGAAATGATGATATATTTGCGGTGTCCATCTGGTTGAAGTCTTGAAAATTTAGATGAATTAGAATATATTAATGATTAATCTCTTTTTCTAACTTTTTTAATTGAGAATGAGGTATCATGGTCATCTCAAATTCTCAAATAGAATACATTAGTTTTGGAGCACTCAAGCAGCATTGATACGAATTTGATTATTTGTTCCACCTGAATTGTTCAATTGTGTTGATACAAATTTGATTATTTGTTCCACTTGAATTGTTCAATGACTGGCATAAGANATTGACAATGTTTATTATTATTTGTTCAATTAAAAAAATTAAAAAATAAAAATACATTACGGACCTCCCTTGAAAAAATTGTCTGGGCCTCCAAATTTCTGGAGACGGCCATGTACACAGCAACCACACAATAAAGCAAAATATACTCAACCAAAGCTTAGAAATGCAATAAACTCAGCCAGCAAGACATGTTAATTAGAAGCCCTAGCTAGAGCCTAGGATTATACCACCACATAACCCTAATTAATTAGTCTTTCACAAGAAATTAAAAAGTGATGATCAACCATATGAACACAACAAATTAAGCAGCCATTAATTAACTAACTAATTAACTAATTAATTACCTAATTAAAAATTCAAGTAGATCGTATTAGGTTTTTAAGGTAGGGCAGCCCAACTGTATGGAGTCATCATGGCCGGATTGTAGTCGTCGATGTTAAGAATATAGCTACATTCTCCGACCTCATTGATGTTGTGGGGCCCACACGGCTTCACGGAGTTCGGGATTGACGTGCTCTCGACTGTCTCCTCACCGGAAACTTCCGTGTAGTTGGTCGAAACTTGTTTCTTGGCCAGCACTTGGTCTTTGAGTATTGCCCTTAGGGACATAACCTTGCAAATTTAATTAAATTAATAATAATAGAAACAAGCAGTCCCTTAATTTTATAGCCAAGTAGCAAATGCGATGGAAATATGAAAATAAAACCACTTTTTGTGGAAACTCATATTAGTCATTTCACAAAATGGTTTTGGTAGTAAAGGTAATTATGTCATTTCACATGGAAAAAATAACAATTATTTCACATTTCAACAAAGAGTGGCTATTTTTTTTAATCTTCTTAACAGCTGCATGGCAATTTAGTAATATTACCAAAAAAAAAATAATAAAAAAAAAATCGGACATGAACTATGACTAGATTAATTTTATTTTTGGTCTATTAAATTCGACATTATTCTAGTAAGAATATATTATTTTGTAGTGTCATCAAATTGGTGACTGATTACTTTGCCATCTATTTGGCAATTTTAATGTCCATTTTTTGACACACACTAACTTAATGTCCCGAAAATAAAATTTTGTACACTCACATTATCAAAGCATGTATTTGAAGATAGTTTGCCAACAAGAAAAAAACAGTAATATATAATTGAAAAATAAAACTGCACCAGTTAATATTTATACATTATTTTGCTCAATTTTCAGTAAAAGGACCAAATTAAAAATTATGGGACCAAAGGTCTAAAGTCTAAAAGATGCAATCTATCTGCAATACAGTGAATATACCATCATTATATATGTCTATTTTTTGTGTATAATTAAAACACATGAGACAATCCCTGAAAGAAAAGTGTTTTGTGTACACGAGTTTTTTTGGATGAAAATGACAAGTGAGATGTTTGTGCGACCACAAAAGTTATTAGGCAAATTAGCCATTTATCTCAAGTTACAAGGACTAGTTTGCTATTTTTCCTGAAAATTTATTATACGCAAATATTTATTATGGTAGTAAAGAAGTAGGGGCAAATATAAAATGCATTATTACGATATAATTATACAAACCTTAATAACATATATCCAAGTGATAAATACGTGCAAGACAATTCATAAATGGGTTATCACATTATAAATTCCAACAGATAGTGTGTTAGATCCATCTATCATCCACACATATCTAATTATAATATATATGCACTCATAAATATGCCTGCCTTGTGAAATAATAATTTGAACAAGTTGTAAGCTCAATCATTTACTACACTTTAAGTGCCGTAATAATTTTAGATCATTAATGAACTATGGAAGTACTTGCATTTTCAAATTTGAGCTAGGAAAAAAATATATATATATATAGTCGATGATTTATATTTCTTCCAATAAATTCATCTCTCTCTAAAAAAATATTACCCTACTTAATTTGACGCTCGTCAAATTATTTAGTGTACTAACTTGCAAAAATCATTTAACAAGTTGGTGTACCAAAACATATCATCAAAATTGGTTTAATTTACCAACTTGGCAAATGATTTTCCTTTTTTTTTTTTNAGAGGACCAAAATGAAATTAACCAAAAAAAAAAACATAAGTAAAGTTTATTTCTTTTTAGTTAATAATTATTTAATTACGTAGTACCTCCTGTTCGAGCTTGTGCTTTTCCCTAGAAACCGCATCGTACTCCTGCTTAAGCATGTCGTACAAGCGCTCGAGCTGCTTTCCCTTCCAACGGGCCCGCCGGTTTTGAAACCAAACCGCGATTTGACGTGGCTGAAGGCCGAGCTCCTTGGCCAGCCTCATTTTGCGGTCAGGATCAAGCTTGTTCTCCTCTTGGAAACTGTTCTCGAGCGAATCTAGTTGCTCAGTGCTCAACCGCTTTTTCTTTGGGTCATTGCCGTAAATAATGTTCGTGCCGTCGTTATTTTTGTGGTCTATCACGGTAGGTGGAATCATCGTCTTTGTGTAATCGAAAGCTATAATAGTGAATTATTTACCAAATTAGGCATCAAAAGAAAGAATGTGTGTGTGTGTATATAGGTATGTATATAACGAAATCGACGAAAAATATTTGCGAACTTACCTTGAAAGTGATCATAGTTATAGTTGTAGAGAAAGTTGAAAGAAGTTTGGAGATTACCGTTGTAATCCATGATCGAGTTTAACTTACGAACCCTTTGAACGTTTTCTCTCTAAGATCTAACTCAAATACTTTTATATGTTTATGTTACAAGCTTAGCTAGATCAAAATGGACCACATATATAGTGTAAGAGAGGGTTTCCTTTTGGTGGGAACAAAGTGAAAATGAGAATGAAGGCGAAGTGTGAATCTCTTCTTTTTGTATGCTTTGAAGGGTTTGAAAATGAAAGGTTTGCATGTATATATTGAAAGGGCCTATAAAATACTTTTTGTAAGGCTCCTTGCCTCTAAATTTGGGTGCAACTATAATGAATACTATTTACAGCTACCAAAACAGTGTACCCTCCCTAGAGATGTTAAACGGGCTAGCCCTAGCGGTTTCGGGCTAGCCCTAGCGGGCTTCGGGTTAAACGGTCCGGGCCTAAAAAGCCCGGATTTAAACGGGCTACCAAAAAAAGGACCTAACCCTAACCCTAGCGGGCTTCGGGCTAAACGGGCTATGCGGGCTATGGCTATAATAATAATAATAATAATAATAATAATAATAATAATAATAATAATAATA
>BKCP01011070.1:375727-410618 GCA_008636005.1 Striga asiatica | reverse complement strand
AAAACTAACCGAATCGCAACACAATTAAGAAAAAGCCAAATTGATTTATTTTATACTAAAATAACTGAATCACACTGAAGTGCATGGTTCAGATAGGTTTTTGGTTTTATCATAATTTTTCTCCACAATTTATTCAATTTGGTGCGATTAAGTGCGAAAAAGTATCGAACCAAACAAAACCGAAAACCAAACCTATAAAAAAAACTATAACCGCACCGCACTACACCACACCGCAATGTTGGAAAAAACCGAATCGAAACCGAACCGAAAATTTGTAAAAATTCGAACCGAATTGAATCTCACCAAACCAAACAAAACTGAAAACCGAACTTATAAAAAACTGTAACCGCACCGCACCACAATATAGAAAAAGACCCAAATCGAAACTGATTTTTTTACATTACAAAAATGAACCGAATCGAACAGCACTAAACTGCACGGTTGGTTCGGTTTTTTGTTTTAGCTCGGTTTTGCTCACCCTTAGTAATTTAAATTATTTTATAATCCTTTTATATTATAAATAAATACAATTATATAATTGATCTGTTAAAAATTCAATTGGATTTGAACCAAACTGTTAGCCGTAGAAAACTCGATTCTAACTTTGTGGGTTGTTTAACTTTTGATGCATTGAGATATCTGGAAATAATATTTTGGATTATTCAGTTGACTTTGAAGTCGAATCGGAGTCTATTTCTCTGCATTCTTTCGAGATTCAACCAAAATAACAAATCAAATAGATTCATAGATTTAAGTTGTGCCCACGGGACTTTATCACCACATTATATACACAAATGTGCCTATGTTGATAGATGAATTTTTTTTTTTAAAAGCCTCAAAGATATATACCATTTTTATTTTTATTTTTATAAAAATAATTAGTGTTAATTTTCTTTTATTGCTTTCTCAAAACAAGACCAACCTCATTCATCTACATGGGTCATCTTTGGATTTTTCTCTCTTTTCCAGCTTTATTATGGCGCAGTACAACGATATTGGCTTTAAAATACGTGCTAATCCTAACAGTCTACGCGGACCAAGCCAAAAGAGTAATTCAGTTCAAGCCAATAAGATAGATGAACCCCACTCTAGAGTTATATCCCCCATTTTAGAAAATAGAAATAAAAATATAAAAAAGTGTACTAGAATACTGAATATTTAATTAATAAGTTCATTTCCAAACTAGTATGTGCGTTTTCTCGACCAGAAATTAGATAAACTTAGGCCTAAAGCCTAGACAATATTTTTTTTTTTCTTAACAACATTAAACAAAATGAATGGAGTAATTGGTTACAATTTAAGTTCAAAATGTCAAAATTATATTATGTCGGTTGTGTGAGAAACTAAGAGAATATTGAAATGGAAAAATCAAAGGTCTCTCCCCTCGTTTGGTCCCCTTCAAGACCTCCAACTGCAAAGTTCATACCCAATGTATATATGTACCACTGACAAGTAATACGATTTTTTCTTTTATTTCCTCTCTTAAAAACAATTTGTCGTCATCTTCACATTTTTTTTTTCTCTTCCTTCAAGATCCTTTGTACCTTTTCCCTCTGCTATTTCTTATCTTTTCTGATCCTCATTTAATAATAACAATAATAATAATAATAATAATAATACTTTTTTTATTTTTATTTAAATACAAGTAATTTGACCACCTCTAAACATTGATCACAACTTAATTTGTTAATTTGTTAATTTTGTGAATTAAAAAATAATCTGTCCTTGACATTAATGGGAAACACTTTAGTTCCTTTGAATTTCATTTCCTATTTATTTTGAAGTCAAAAAATTACAAGCAAAACGAAAAAAAAAAAATAATAAAGAAGAAAACCTAGAGAAATACAAATTCTAGTACGAACTGGATTAACCATTAGGTGAGTCGACCCATCACATCTTTACGAATAGTATATACTACCAGTATGAAAGCAGTGACGAATCTAGGAATTTTACTCAGGGGGGCCCGATTTTAAATGTTAAATAAAGAACTTATAATTTATGTCGAAACTTCATTTCATGTAATGTATTTACTAGTAAATATAAAAATCGATATGTGTATCATTAAGTTTTTAAAACAATATAATTCTTATCACCCTCAAACTTATACAAAAATAAACAAAAAAAAAAGAAAAAAAAATGATCGAGATTATATACTTTAAGTTGAACATCCATAATTTATGGAAAAATAAGTTTTCTTGTTGAAAATTTTATTTAAATTAAACATTTGCAGCACATTGCATATCATTTTTGTTGATGAAAGCTTATCAAATGAGCATTTTTTTAAGAAAAAAATAAATAAAATTAAAAATATGTGATTGCCACAAAAAAAGTAAAAAAATCAACATTAAAAAAAGTAACAATAACTACTCGATTTTATAGATTACTAAATCGATTTACAATAAAAGAGCAGAAGAGTAAAATCCTTGTAAATATTTTTAAAAATATATCTAGAAATATGAAATATAAGTATTGTTAGTACATTTTTCAATAAATAAATAATATTATTAATTTAAATTCAAATAAAATAGAAAAAAGTTTCTAATTATAAATATATTGTAAATATTTTTTGATTTTCTATATATATTTTATTCATAGTATTATATATATATTGATTTTTTTAAATAAATGAGGGGGGCCCACGGGCCCTCCTGGGCCTTCTTTGGCTCCGTCAGTGTATGAAGGTATACACATTTCTTAACAAAATATATAGATAAATTAATTTGTAACACTAATAAACGTCACCAATTAACAAAACGTCAACAACTAAACAACCTTATATAAGGTTGTTTAACCGTGAGACTGCTTAACCGTTATACTTGTCTAAAAACAACCTATTGTTATTCAAGAAAAATTAGACACTTGACTAGTTAGCCAAGTGGGGACCCATTTTAACATGGAAAAAAAAGAATACCGTACATAGACTGCCATGTCTTAACACTACCAGTAATTGCAAGTTTTAAGATGGCAGAGGAGAGAGAGAGAGAGAGAGAATTGTTTGTATTTGCAGATGGATGAATCTGTAAATGAGTAAAACTTTGCAGCATTAATATAGATCAAAGCTGAAAATTTCTCACTTCAAATTCTACCCCCTTTTTTTCACTCTGCAGCTTGCATTTAATGACTTTGGGGTCACCTTCACACCACAAATCCAACAAAAAATTATTCTTGCTCACATATTATTCTATAAAGTCATACCTACCATGAAAAATGGTAGAAATAAAAAGAAGAAAATTAGTATAAGGTAAGGGTAATTGCAACATATTTAATACCTAGTTAGGTGAGTTTAATTTTGCGATCATGATTGAAATTGTAGTTAAATCTTGATTCTATTGAACATTGAATTATGTAATTAACATGATAAAGCCATATGCAACTAAAAAATTATTTTCAAACAAAAATAGCTGTAACGTTGTATCAAACAATAATTTTTTCTCTTTATTTTTCTCATTCTTGCATGTATATATGTATATATGTGCTGCACACAAAGGTCTAGTAGTAAGAGTACCATCTTCAATCTATTATTCTATTCTAGTGTAGAGTTTACTTTACTCTAGTGAGTAAAAAATGTCAAAATTTAATTTCCGTCTCTAGTCATTCGCGCTACATTTTACTCTACGTAAAATATATTAGTGCAAAATAAAAATTTAAATATAACTGTAAAATTAAAATTAAAATTACTTAATAAAATACATAATCTTATTGATGTATATTTTGTCAAAATAATATTTCGAAATAAAAATCAAATATAAAATAAAAATTTGAATAAAAAAAATTGTAGCGCGATGGATAGTACTGCACTACGTGTATAACAATATTGTTCACATCTTTAGAGTAGTGCGAAAATGTAACGCAACATTAAAACAAGTTTTTTCACACTATTCTTTAAGTAAAATTACAATGTAGAGCAGCATTGGAGTTGTTCTAAGTAATAACTATAATTACCTTAATATCGTGACATTTGATAATTCTTTCAATTATTATATTGCATTTGAAAATTGAATGAAATGCAAAGTATATACCGAGTTTGTGGGAGAAAATGGTACGAATATGTTGAGCCCCAGAATTTTATGTTTTTTTAAATCAAAATACATTTGATGGACAACTTTTATTTTTGCAGCTTATCCAATGATATTTTTTTAAATCAAAATACATTTAACAACAAAGCCTAATAAGATCCTACTTGTGTTGTGCTCTTGAAACTTCACATGGCAATTTTATAGGATTCTCATTGTGACTTTTAATTTTGTCAAACCGATGGTCCCAAATAAATCGAAACAAAGTAATAAAATGAGCACAAAAAAACAATTAATCACAGTTAAGTAGTCCCTATCAAATAATAAATGGTGGCAGTCAAGAAAAAAATTATTGTTCGGTGTGCGTGACAAATAAAAAAGACAGGATTTATAGAGATTTAAGATTTTGTAAATTGAGGCGCCGATCCCTAGTTATTTTGTGTATAGTTTCAATTTTGAAGGGGACGTCTTTGTTTGCCCGCCCGCAGTTTATGAATGTACCTTTGCCTATTATAAAAATCAATAAAAAATGAGGTCGGGAATAACAAAATAATTTTAATTTTAAATGTATATGAGATAAAATATAATAATTAATATTAATTTAACTGAAAAATAATACGTGTAAATGATTGATAGTTAAAAATATTTAAGTGAATTTGTATAAAAAAAATTAAGTGGATGAATCCTTAAGTTTATTGAAAAAATATCTAGTCCAAACGCTAGGCAAGTCGACCCGTCATATTTCTTTATAACAAAAACACATATTTATTTTATGATATATTATACTTTTATTGCCTAATAATTAGACATGGCCACCTGGCACGACCGTTGGTTGTGAATTTTTAAACTGGAATCGGCCCAGAAATATGAAGGTTCCAGTTCAAGAACCCATTATGTCCGGTTCAAGTTTCAAATGTAAGTGTTTTTTTTTAAAAAAAAAGAATAAAAATAAATTTCTATTACGCCGACGTGCCAGCTCTGGGTCGATCCCATCGACCCACCAGGCCAAGTGAATCTCAATTGTTTGCAACAACTACAAGATCCAACGATCAAAATCAAATTTGTAGTTGTTGGTTTCGAGTCGGGATTGAATCTAGATAAAAATTAAAGATCAAAAGTTTAAAATTTGAATTTCAAAATTACCAAGCGCCAACCCTAGCAGGCGGGTAAAACAAGGTGGCTTTTTAGCGAAAGAGAGAAGTACTAGCAACTTGAGGATGGACGCGAGTTGGGGATTTGCTTCTTTCATTAGTGGTGTTGATATCCGAGTTGAGCCACTAGAACCGGACGACGACGGCCCTGAAAGTCAAGTCGGCACTTAGGTTGCCCCGAATGGCCAGGCTCGTCGGGGAACAAAGTCGACGAGAATGGTGTGTACAGTAGTCCTTGAGGACGACACTTTGAGAGACCGAGGGACGACGTGGATCTCCATGAACGACGGGCAGAAAAATAGGACCTCGAAGACCAGAAGATGAAGTGACGGCGAGAGTCTGACCTGAAGATTCAACAAGGCCGACTCTTACACGTGTGTAGGACCTGGAAATAGTAAAATATTGCCACTTGTCGAGTAATAATTGCTGATGGGACGCGCCACTCTAGTCTGCCACCTTAGGGAACCTAGATCAGCAGGAAGGTCTGCCAACTTAAATGTCACACATGTGTGCATTTAATGTCTGACAGATAATTATTGAAGAAACCTCAAACCTTATTTAATGCTTGTCAGAACGGCGCCGAATTGTCATTTTCGAGTTACTGTACGATGAGACAGAATGAACAGTGGCTGAACAGTGCTAGATTAGGACTACTATAAATAGAAGTTCATCCTCATTTATTGGGGTGGTTGATTCCCCTACCATCTCTCTCTCTCTCAACATTTATTCTGCAGAAAAGCTTGTAAGAGCATCTCCAATGCAACTTTTGACATTATAAAAAGTCATCCATATCATCAACTTTTGAAAGTGTGTCTCTATTTTTTTCTCCAATGCATCTTGTCATGAACTCTTTCATGATGAGGTGGATGCCATTTAATGTTGACAATGTTGAGCACACTTTCTAATATCTAACACCATGTTAAACATGATGACTTAACAATTTACTTTATATTTGTTTTAATTTTTTATTTTTTTTGTATCAATGAATTATTTAATTAGTCCACCTATACAAATAACTTCTTATCAAATTGATGCATTGGAGATACTAGTTTCATTGAAATTTTTAATCTTTTAACATTATTCCAATGTGGATTAACATTATAATCACTAATTGACATGTGTTAAAAATAATGGTCTTTCACACTTATAGCATTGGAGATGCTCTAATTATTCCCAAAGTATAACATAAGAGCTGACCCCACCATCATATGCCGACCTTGTAATTAAGCAATAAAACTCGTCTATCTCGCAAACCACTGTTCTCTTAACGTTTCATCACCCTTATACCAGTTATTAGCCGTTGACCGATCATCAACAAGTGGAAGACTCGGCAATAAAGGAAACTTACCAATATGAAGATTCTGAAGTGATACTACCAAAGAAGGACGCATATATATTCAGAAGATTTCATCATTGCATTGTAACGATTGAGAGAAGGAGAGAGAGCTTGTTATGTTCTCAGAATTCTAAGAGTTTTGAGAGCCATATATCATTGTATTTCATAGATTTAAATTTAATTGATCTTTCAGTTCATGTTCTTACGAGATGAAAGGTAGATATCTTTCTTTTTATTTTTTATTCACGACACTTGAGAGAAGTGTTCGTGTTTCTGTGGATGGATCCACTACAGGTTTTTAGGTCCACGTGTTGCCAAAAAAGTAACTAGGGAAGTAAAGTGCAGGGACAATAGGATTAAAAGAAAGTTCTAGTCTCATAAATTTGTACTGCGCTACGTGTGCGCAACCATTTACTAGTGAAAAGATTTATGAGGAGAGCAAGATGTTTCCTAAAAAAATATATTGTTCAATCGCTTCCACATTTTGTTACGTTGCTACATAAAAGTCGCACTCGTGTACTCCCCTATACACTACAACGACTATTTCGATTTGGTTACTGACTTGATGACAAGCATGAAGATGATGCTGAAGCATATTGCTTTTCATGTTCGGTACATGGGCCCAAAAGTTATACCAAGTTCTGAGACGATCTTTCTGTATCTCTTAAATTTTGGTCGTCAATCCTCAATGGTGACATGTACAATCACCATATTTCATTATTTCCATAAATATCAAAATTACAACAATTTTTGCCACGTTTGATCCTTAGCCAGAATCAGAAGGGCACTAACATTAATCATAATCATAATCATAATCATAATCATAATCATCCCCTGTTTCCATCAGTAATCTAGCCCAAAAATCTTATTCTTTTCAAGTGTTGAATTATGGAAATAAATTTCCATAAAAAAGAATCACCATTCAATTCTATGGCAATCGGCATTATGATCGTCAAGCAAAAATCAAAACAGGACACTCGATCTGACAGTCGAGGCATTTTCAAATTCAATCTTCAAGCTCGATAATCTTCACTACCGATGCATCTCCAATTTTCTGGCAAACCACAACTCGGTCGTGTGACTTAATCACTCCCGAGGCTTTCCCATGGTCGAGTGCCACTTTTAGAACTGAATCGTTTGTTTTGTTTGTAGCCTAATAGATCGTATAAGAATAATAATTACCAGAAAATGATAGGACCTAATCGAATAGAAAACACGGCAAAAAGGGACCTAAAGTGCAAAAGGAACTTACCGAATGACGAGGATCAGCGAGCAAAGGGAAAAGACCTCGTACTATGAGAGATTGCCTCGCCTAAAGTGCAAAAAGAAATTACGAAAAAAATTAAGCATTTGAAAAATAAGGATAAAATTTCGATTATGGGGTATTTACCTCGAATGCACCACTGAAACTCCACGTCAATTGATTTGTCTTCAGCCGAGGGATGACGACAGATAAAACAGGCATTGTTGGTCTATACTTGGCTATCAATCTGCATTTAACAGGAAATGATAGTAAGTCGTGCTTAATTGGTAAATTAAAAAAAAAAAGAATATTCAGAAATCGATATATTAATTACCTGGCAGCCCTTCCGGATGAGGTGAAACATATGATAACCGAAGCCTTCACTTTAAGGGCAGCTCTGACCTAAATTTGATGCAAAATGATTAGAGGAAAAGAAAAAGAAAGATGGGATTTTTCAAGCCATTTTCTTTTTCTTGTTATTTTATTTTTTCTGTAGAAACATACAGCTGAAGATGCAATAGATTCAAGATGAGTCATGGGCTCGCCCACAAATTTTACGGTCCTTTTAAAGTATTGATCTTGATTGAAAACCTTCTCGGCCTGCACATAAACATACAGTACACAACTTACTTAACATTTCATTACGTATAGTAAGTCTAAACCTTGGCTTATAAAATGCATGCACGAGCCCCTAACCTCAGCACAAATTTTGCCCACTGTAGAAATAGTTTCAACAGGGTATAGCCCACGTAAGGTCTCGGCCCCAAGAAGAATCGTGTCACATCCTATAACAAGAACACGAAAAAAAAAAAAAATTATGGCCGGTAATGAAAACATTAAGGCTATGTTTGGTAACCAAATAAGCTAGCTTATAGCTTATTTGGTTAGCTTATAAGCTTCCTGTATTCAAATAACCTTCGTTTGGTAAGACAAACTTTTTTTATAAAGATCGAATTTATCTCATAGTCTTCCTTGGGTAGCTTTTCAATAAGCTCGTTGAAATTTTTATTTCAACTAATTTACCAAACACTTTTATTATATAAGCTAGTTTTTCAGCTATAAGCTCGAAAATCACTTATAAGCTATAAACTTGCATATCGTCAGCTATCAGCTAGTTTTACCAAACATAGAATTAATAGCAATTTTCCTTCCAAGAATTTAAGAATGTGACCCCACCATCCAAAACGGCATTGGCCACATCAGTTGCCTCTGCACGAGTGGGCCTTAGATTGTCGGTCATACTATCGACAACACGAGTCACAACTGCTGGCTTTCCAGCCATGTTGCATTTGTAAACGGCGGATTTCTGAAATAAAAACACCTGCAAAGTACAGAAAAAACAGGTCAGTAAGAATTCTCAACAGGTGCAAAATATAAACGTGTATTGGTTCAGGTAAATCCATTTCGTTTTATAGAAAAAGAAAACTCGAAATATTTCATGCCTTTGTTGACCTAACCAGGGCAAAAAAAATAAGTTCATTTTTTTTTAGTAAACTTAAATAACTATAATATATAATTTAGTAAACTTAAACGGCGAATCAAATGTAAATGTGAGTGAAAAATATTTCCCTAAAAGTGTTCGGGCAGCTAATGTACGACAATTAGCACCAAAATTATCCGTCCAATGCAATAAAATCAAATCAATCATATGCCTAATGACTATTACCAGATAAAAAATCGAAAAATAAAAAACTGAAATGATTTTATGTTGACTAAAAGTGTCTTCCTTACACACACCAATCATTACAAGAACTAACCTTCTCAGGTGGAAGATCTATTCCAAGATTCCCACGAGAAAGGATGATTCCATCGGCCTCCTGCAGAATCTCGTCAAAATGGGTTAAACCCTGCAAAACAAGTGAGCAAATCGTGGGGAACTGTTTAACTTC
This sequence comes from Striga asiatica, assembly GCA_008636005.1. NCBI lineage: Eukaryota > Viridiplantae > Streptophyta > Magnoliopsida > Lamiales > Orobanchaceae > Striga > Striga asiatica. The sequence continues at coordinate 400,986 of BKCP01011070.1, read as the reverse complement.
ATGCATTCTTTTGTATAAACCCAATTTTTATGCAAGAGAGCAACTCAAATTATCCTTTACTCGCATTAGCAACAGAGATTCACATTCACCTCTACGTTTTCAATTTTAGCAAAAATTTGTGTCTGACTAAGATCACCAAGCTTGGATAGAAAATCACGGGTCTGCAATAGAAGATATCAAGAAGCTTATCAGAAAACAAGAAAAACGGAACATTATAAAATTCAGATATTCATGTTCTTTCTATATATCTATATATACCTGTCGAACATCCTCTGCATGACGTGTATAAGACAATGACAAAAAATCGATTTTGTTTTTAACACCCCATGAGCTGATAACCTGAAGTAGAAGAGAAGTTATAGATTCAAAAAAATATTGGGTAAGACAGATAGAAATTTACATGTATTTCCCAAGAGCCTCAACATAAAAGAAATTGCATGCGATGAACGAAAACACCAAATAAGATTTAAAATCCAAAGAAAGCCATTAACCAATACTTAACCTGTTTATCCTTTTCAGATAAAGTTGGCAGCTCGATACGAACTTGAGAAGCATGCAATGTGAATAATGATCCAGACAATGTTGCAGAATTCTTGGTAATGCAAACCACATCATTGCCTTTCACTTCATTTACCTGTCCAAGAAAACAATAAAAAAAAACATTCATTTCAAGTAGCGCAACAAATCAAGATAAATAGCAACGCATGAAAGAATGGAAAAAGGAGAATAAAAAGAAAAAAAAAAAAAAAGAACTTTCATGGCATAACGTTCAGGATAAGAAGAAATAAAGTAAACCTTGTTAAACTGAAATTGGAACTCGAATAAATACCTCGAGCCACACAGAAGTGGTTTCACTTCCTGTAAATAGGTACTGGCCAATAAAAATGGTGTCTCCCTTCTTCACAGCCTGCGGGAATCAGAGAGTGACAGTTCAAAAAATTTTGACATAGCTCACTATTGTTGGAAGATAGAAAGCAGATTTAGAACGGGCATTTAGAAACTCAACCCCCTGGAATCTACTCCAATAAATGGTAAAAAAATTTCAATTACTATTTTACTTTCTTACTGCCTATTTTAAAGTTCATCAACGTTATTCATTTTACTAATATCCCAGAATATATTAAGATTTTCAAGTTGTTTATCATCCACTAACTAATGTAACATTTTCAGTACCCCTTAAAACAGTATTCAAAGATAATATTGGTAAGTTAGTTTTTCACCTCTAGTCTAAACCAAACCTATAAAACGTTTTGATTGATGGAGCATATTCGAGCTTTTGATCTTTGGAGTTTGGACACATACTTTTAAAAATAATTTACTCTCTTTTGTACTCTTTGTATGTTTACGCAATTCAGCAACTTATATATGACCTTCACTTTGCAGCATTTTCATGAATAATGGAGATAAATGTTCCTCTTGACTTCTAGAAAGAATGTTGACTTTCATTTTCTTTCAAGAAATATGCTATTACAATATCCGTACCCTAAACTTTGATAGAAATAGGTATTTCTATGCAAATAGAGCCAATTAAGCTTCCAAAAAACTTCGATTTTATGAGATAAAGCAACATAATTATGCTATGCAGACAATTTAGGAGACTGTAATAAATAGGTGGAAGCATTTAAAACCTTGGCCAGTCCAGCAAAGTTGATAGGCAAAATCTCAGACGAAGCTTCTTGACCTTGATCAGGAGTTAGAATAACATTGTCATCTGCCTTAAGTGTTATAGCTTCTCCACTTTTATTGACAACTTGCAACTCAGGGCCCACAGTATCCAACATAACCTGCAGCAAGATAAAGGTCGAAAAATGCAGAAATAGACACACAGCACCAAACATAATCAAACCCCATCTTACATAAAAGCCTCTGCTTTCATCTTACTACATTCAAAAACTACTTGAACTCACAGAACACATTCGGATAAAACCGCATAAATTGAAATACATACAGCACACAGTTTCTTAGAGCCCTTGATGGCAGCCTTCAGATTTTCCAGAGTCTCCTGATGATATTCAGCATTGCCCCATGANAGAAAGAGAGTGAATTTATCAAATCTTGCAACTGACCACATTATAAAAGGGCAGAAAAGAGAGTATATTTACCGAGGGAACAACAAAAAGAAAATACTGTCCAAAATATTCACACAGAGAGAGAGAGAGAGAATTCGTTTCAATCACCAGACATCCCGGCCCCAAGGCAAGCGGAAATAACTTCCGGCGAACGGGAGCGTGGGCCCAAAGTCCCGACGATCTTCGTCATGGCCGGGAAAAAATTCTGCGGCAGGTCACGACATATCAATCGCCCAAATCCAAAATCACTCACGCAAACACGAATACAGATCGAAAACACAAATCGAAAACATAAAACGCGCACTCTCACGCACAAATAAACAAATTGCTCACCGCTTTGGATGGCTCCAATATGGAGGCCATCCGGATTGGCTCCTCCAGCAGCAAGTGATTTGAATGCATTTTTTTTTTCTGGGTTTTTTTCCCCACAGAGAATGGTTGTGATTCAGAGAGACGACTGTGCAGAAGAACTGAAATCTTTGGGTGGGTTTTTGATTTGATCTTGCAAGCGAGAACAGCTCGAGCTCCACTAGTGACGACTGACGATGGGGTCTTTTAGTTGTTTTTTATTGTTATTATAATATCATGTAGTTCTCTTTTGAGAACACTCAGTCAACGAGAAAGATGGTATATGAATAGTTGTTTTGGCCAAATTCAACTATAGGACTTATTTTGTAATTAATGTTTCAGGTTAAAGATGAATTAGATGTTTGATAAGTTAGAACAGGGGCATAGCTACATTGGAGCTTGGAGGCTTGGGTAGGCTATAGCTCTACCTAACAAAATTAGAACAATGTATCAATATATTTATATCTTACTTTTATTTTGATTTAACTTCATTAAAATTGAAAGATTTTTCTTACCAATCTCAATTAAAGATTTCACTTTATTAACAATTCTTTTAATTTTATTTTCATTAACGACAATAAGTAGGGGCAGGGGCGGACGCAGAAATTTGAAATGGGAGGGGCACAATTTAACTTTCACGAATAACTTATTATTTTATAACATTAATTATATCATTATGTGTCCTTTCAAACCTTTACTTAAATTATAAGTTATTAAACTATCATTCAACTATTAACATTAAATATGATAAAATTTGTGTTAATTATAAAACCAATCGGATATACTTTAGAGCTAATTTACAAATTATAATTACAGTTAAAAAATGAAAACATTTGAAAAAAAAAATGTATAAGTCTTAGGAGTTAATTTGTTATTACAATTAGGATATAATTCCATGGAAATTCCTAAAGGCCTAAATCAATGGAGTTGGTTTATTATTATTATCATTACAAATACAGAGATTAATTTCTATTAAAAAAATTAAATCCTGAATGCCACGAGAACTTATATAGATGTCTAGGAGGCATGTCTTTTGAAGAATGTATTTTTATTGTTAGTAACTTAACAAAAGGGACCCATATCATAGCAAATAAATCACTCAACCCATATATTAGATTTTTTTTTTTTTTTTTTAATTTCTACAGGGTCACTTGCCCCTGCCGGCCCCTGTGTGGGTCCGCCTATGAGTAGGGGTGAGCAAAACCGAGCCAAACCGATGTATTCGGTGCGGTTCGGTTCGATTTTTCAAAGGTTCGGTTTGCGGTGCGGTCAGAATTTTGAAAAAACGCAAAAAAAATTAGTGCGGTTCGGTTTTGTGTCCGAAGAGTGCGGTTTTAACCGAACCGCACCGAATATGTTAAAAGTGTCTTTTTTTTTTTTGCACTGTAGCAGACTTTTGGGCCTTTGTTTGGGTCATTTGGTTTTAATTAAAGTAATAATACAATAATAATTAATAATTGAAAACATTACATGTAGTTTTGGGCCTAGTTTTTCAACTGAAGAAAATGGACTCCATTTTCGTTTTAAGTTCAGATCTCTATCTCTATGCGTGAGAGTCAAGTTCAATTCTCTCTCTGCCTTTCACGCAGATATAGTCACGCTACAGCCCATCTTTCGATTTCTCTCGTCTCTCACTCTTCGTCGCCGGCTGTCCAACCTCCGACTCGCTCGTCGTCACCGACCTCAATTTAGGTCACCTCTCACTCTCAGTCTTCTTCTTTCCTTTTCCCATCTCCTTTTCCCATCTCGTCCTTTTTTCTTCAGTGACAAACAACCCTAATTTTACTTTTCAATAAACTTTGGGTAATTTTTATATGTTAAGCTTGATATGCGATTTGGTGGGACTAATTTCAATTGGACCAGTGTTCTTCGGCAATGGCCATTTTCAGTCGGTTAATCGAAACCGTACCGGACCGAACTGAAAATTTTGGTGCGGTTTTGGTTCGGTTTTTCCTCAAAGTTCGGTGCAGTTCGGTTTGAACAAATGTACATTTTTTATTTTTGATTTTTTACGGTTCGGTACGGTTTTGCACCGAACCGCACCATGCTCACCCCTAACAATAAGAAAGTAAAATTTAATCACTTTTATTTTTCGTTCTGTGTGTTGTGGTATTTAGGCTGCATTGGGTAGTCCTCCTATTCCGACTAGTGAGCCGGTTGTAATTGTGTGTTTAGTGAATGAATTCTATCGTTTCGAAAAAAAAAAAACAGCTAATATGAGTATTTAGGAGCTTCAAGTCATACAACTTCGATTTCAAACTTCTTTTTTGGATAAATAACAACTATGGTATTTTTTTAGTAATTACTTAATTAATAATAACAAATTACAAATAAATTTGATATGAAAATAAAATCTTCAAATTTATTTTTCTTTTAAAAGTTGATTTAAATAAAATGATGTGATTCGACATAATTGATAATTACAATTATTGGAGTATTAAAATAATAAATATGTAATTCCTATATCCCATAAAAACATGCTTAATAACATCAATATCACCATAGGTAGACTTTTAGAATTTTTTTCTAAACTTTATTTAAATTTATTAATATTATGTTTATTTTACAATTCCTTATGGAACAAGTATACATATGGAATAAGATATATAATGCAATTAACATTTTTTTATTGAGATTTTGAGTGATATTTTAAGTCATTTTTAAATTCAGAACTTTTAAAAAATTACTTACTTGGTGAAATACCTTATTAGAAATCTTAAGTTCAAAGGCGAGATTGGGAGTAAGTTTTGACATATAATTTGTGTTTCAATCTTCAGTAAATCTTAAAAAGTCCTAATGAATTTCAGTGTTACATAAATAATTCTCTCACGACTTTTAAGAGTTTTCAAATTCTCAATACAATAACTCAATAGTTTCAAAAATCATAAAAAGTCAAAACCATGATACAGTTATTTTCTTTAATATTAAGAAAACTTTAAAAATTCTAAATGTGTATACCCTTCTGTTTAAAAAAAACATGTCGATCTTTTCATCACCGAAACTTGTGCTATATATCTTCCTAAGATAAACTACACCACAAATATATAAATTAATTAATAATTAGATGGTGTTTTGAAATGATAATAAAAAAAATGGTTGGAATAATTATCATAAAAAACATCCGATGTATAAATATTGCAATACCAACTAAGTGTATTAGTCAGCTCCGGATAAATTTGAACCCTAGCTACGCCACTGGTTAGAACCTCTAATTTATTATTTGATAAATAGATGTGTAAAATAGCTTTGTTGTTGCAAACATGTAATTTAATTAAAAAAAAAACTTGAATTTTTTAAGAATAGAGAAGTATAAATATGGTTGTTTTTATATAATGAAACAACTAATTTGACCGCGCGTCGCAACACGGTCAAAATATAATATTTATTTTCCTTACCCAACTTCTACCAACTAGCAGTAGTAGTGAGCAAGGGTCGAACCCACAGGGAGTGTGGAATTTAATTGTAATTATTTTCTTTAATTGAAATCATAACAATACTAATAAAAAGGGGGGATTATGGTGGAAATTAATTAACTAATAGAAATATGAATGACGGAATGAACTCGAATGCAACAAATAAAGATGATAATCAAATAAATGGGAAAGCTTCTAGTCCACGGTTCCGTCTACACCCTCGACTGACTCGTCTAATTAATTTTAGTATCAGATTTCGCTATCTCCTGGAATTACTAGCCCTAGGTAACGACACGGTCTGTTACCCGAATTTTTCCTTATTTTTAATTTAACCGCGAGACGCTCGACGATTAAACCTGACTTCTTGTACAGTCCTTTTCAAGATTTAATACAATTAGCCGCTTTACGAATTAGAAAAATAGGCTAGACTAAGTAGTAAACTCAACCGCGTTCGTTCACTTAATTAGGCCGTGTTATCCCCGGTAGTTACCATCTTCCGGTTACCTCTTATGAATTAAACACAACAACAATTACGGATTGCAGGTCTAATTCAGATGTAGATATGAAAAGCCTAATCTAGGTGATCAATCTAAATAAGACTAACACATCATGGTGAATTATTCAAAATAACACAAGCAATTCCAAGAAGATATTGAATTCATCAACCATAAAAATTAATCAAAACATAGTCAATCATAGGGTTCGATTTCCCCGGGACTAGAATAAAGAAACTACTCGTTCATAGTATTCAATAACATAATCAAAGAATTTAATTACACAAGAAAAGAGTAAAGAAAAGAGAATAAAAGTCTTCTCTAATGCCCGTTGTCTCTGTTCAGTTGCTGTCAATCGCCATCTCTTCCCATAGGTCTCGCAGCCACAAGAAAAATATGTTCCCAGGTCAAAGTAATCAGTCCTTTTTCCCCGCAAGCCAAAAATCTCCTAATGTCCTCCCTTCCCTTTGGGCCACGTCACTTTTCTCCTGTTTATGCCCCAAAGTCCAACAATTAATTTCTTTTACTTAGTCCACCCAGGCCCATTTCAGCTGTATTAATTGCGGCCCACTTATATTAATTCCCCTGCCAATTGCGTGATTTGCGGGTCTGCTATAAGAATACGGGGCCTGCTGGTTCAGTACGGAGTGTCCCCGTACTTGCTGACAACACTTCTTTGTCCTTCTTCCGAGCATCCACACCTCATCATGCAATGGAAATAGCTCCAAAAATACTGAAAATTACTCAAAAACTCATCAAAGCGCGAGAGTTGATCATAATATCAAATAAGTCAAAAGATGCATAAATGCGGGGAATTAAACGTGTACAATTATAGCATTAGATGATTATATGCAAGCACTTTTCTTGACTAATCATAATTATTTACCAAATATTATTTTATAGTTTAGTCAAAACTTCATCTATCAATTAGCTCTTAGGTGTGTTTTGTGAGTAGTTTCACTTTGAAATTTAGGCAATCAAATAATTAGGAGATTAAAATTTTATACAGTAGCAAGAGAAATTTGCAATCAACTTTTGTTTCATCTAAATTAGTAAGATTTTTCTTGAAGAACAATGCTAGTTAGCCCACTTAGATGACAACTTGGGTTACAACTCAAATATAAATCATTATATTTTAATTTTTTTGTAATTCATTTACACTTGGATTGTTACCATGTTGTCATACAAATTGGCTAAATAACATTACTCATTAGGGATAGACATTACATCCGTGACTGTTTCCGTTAAGTACACATGTAATGTTGATCCCCTATGAGTAATGTTATTTAGTTAATTTGTATGACAACATGACAACAGTCCAAATATAAATGCATTATAAAAAAATTAAAAAAGTAATTTACATTTAAATTATAATCCAAGTTGTCATCCAAGTGAGCTAACTAGCATTACTCATCTGCAATACCCTCATCACTTCACCCCCACAAATAAAACAGTGGCTCAGTTTTTGTGGTGTTTTTTTAAGTCAAAAAATGATTAATGATCATTTAATGAATAGAATGAAATATGACTATTTTAGAGGATAAAATGACAATGTTACCCTTAATATATTTACCACCTTTCAACCACTCATCACCATCAAAATTATCTCATTTTCCAAATAAAACCAAAATTCATCTATGTCAGTACCATATTTGACCCCTTCCAAAATTATCTCATTTTCCAAATCTGTGAGTGCGCGCGGCCAATTCCAGGCAACGGCCGCGTGCTGCTGCAGCCTGGCACGTTCGACGCTTGTTTCCCTACAAAATTTTCGAGCACACGACAACTCACGAACAGACTAAAACAGATTTTTGGGATAAAATTTTCCAACTTATACAAAGGGATTTTTGACTAAATTTTCAAGGATCAACGACTCCAATTTAAAACCGGTTTTTCCAAAACAAATAAAAAGGAAGCCAATAATTTGCACATTAAGAAGGCCAGTTATAAGATACTAAATGGCCGATTTTATGAGCTAACTAAGGGCCGAAAAAGAAGTGTTTAGGCCGAGAGATAGAAGCTAAAAGGGCCAATAAAAATTGGACACAAAAAAAACCGACTTGCTACGGTTCGGAAATAAATTAAACAGGCAAAATTCGAATAGCTATCGAATATTTGAAAATTTGATTAATTTAAATAAATTAAAATGTCTAAATAAATTATTCACTTAATGATTTTAATTAGACGAGAATGTCTAATTAATTCTGAAAGACTTTGTCGAGCTCAGTATATTATATGCAATAAAATGCATAAAATTAAATAAAAACAAGATTTCTTATTTTCACGAACTTGTATATTTGGGGGAAAATAATTTATGTATGGGGACAGAGCTTGATATTCCATAAAACTATTTAATATTATGTCAACTTCACACTATTTTTTTTATTATTATTTCATTTTATTTTATTTTTTTTGCGAACTTCACACTATTTGAGTGGTGGAGAATGAATTATTCAAGTTATACTTTGAACTTTTCTATAACGCATTAAAACTGATGATTATTCAAGTTTGACTCAAATTATAACTGATCTCGTCAAACTTTAGCAAATTTACTAGAGGCGTATTTTTATATTAAGGTAAAAATGTCAAGATTAAACTGAGTTTTATGATATATCAAATGGAAAAATTCCTTTTATTTAATTCATTATACGTACGCTCACACAAATACATATTTCAAAATTACTTTTTTTGTAATACAACTAAATTTATTGTGAATAATTTTTTTTACATAATTAAGTATAAAATTACGAGATAATGAGTATTCTGCGTTGCATAAAATCAAATCATGACATATTCTCCTCTATGTTGCATGAAATCAAAGTTACAATTTATTCTCAAATTCTATTCATCGAAATTTTGAACCTTAGAGCTGCTCCAATACCGCGCTAGATGTGGATTTTTTGCTAGAGTTGTGCGAATGATCTACTCCCATGTTGTGCTATTTTTCTGCTCCATAATAAAGTTATAAACAATGTATCTCTACATGTTAACATGTTAGATTATATATATGTTAGTTTTCATATTGTGTAAGTGTAAGCTATTGAAAACATGCTTTTACCTTTTCCTTTTCACACTTTTTGTATCATTAAACCTAGACATTGTACACTTATGATCAATTTTTCATTCTCAATAATATCAGATCTTTTTTCTCTTTCTCTCTGTCGATTCATCTCCATCCTCGTGCTCTCTTCTTTTGCACCCAAATCTGTTACATAGATTAAGCTAACATAACAAGATAAACTGTAGCAACTCTACAATTATTATTATTATTATTTTTTTTGTTTATATGAAATACTTTTTATTTTGTGTGAAGTTATTTTGTTAAATAAATTAATAATTCAGTTACAGATTTTTTTTTTATTCTACTTCATGTATTAACTATGTTTTTTGTTTGACGTAGTTTGTTGTTTATGTTTTTTTTCTTTTATTATGATGTTTTTAACTATATTAATTTGATAAAATATATAATAATAAAAATATGAAAATAATCCAATATTAATGGAATTTTTTTTATATAGATTATTGGTAAATGACAATAATACAATATTATTAGAATTTTTTTATATATATTATTGGTAAAAAAAATTATGTAGATTATTGATAAATGACAATAATACAATATTATTAATTTTTTTATATAGATTATTGGTAAATTTTTGTATAATGTGTATCAATAAATACTGTGTTATTTTATTTTAAATTAGGATGTATTTATTAATTTATAGGACTCATATTATCAATATTAGCTCAATATATACTATTTTTATGTTTCTAGACATATGATTTTCAATATTCTAGACATTATTTCAGAATTTATATAAGATAAGAAAAATATAAGATTAAATATACATATATATTAGAATTTATTTGAAATAAAATTAAATAAAAAATAATATATATAATATAGAGTAAAATGTATGGCCAACAATTTGACTTAGTAGTAGAGTCTGATTATACATACATTAAAAAAATTGGTCTAAGTCTCTTATGTTATAGACTATCGATATGTGACTTATTTTGGCATGGGGGTAGTGGCATCGACTTAGCCCTAATTAGGCATGATAATAAAAGGAGTTTGGGCAACTGAATAGGGCCCATTGTTCACTAACTTGGTTGATTTGGTCACCTAACTTTGAGGAACTGAATATATTTTCATTACTACTATTTATTTATTTATTCCATTATGTGATATAACAAACTTCTCTGTCACTCCACACAGCACACCATGAAAAAAGAAGCATCACTTAAATGTTGGCCCCAACAACAAACTATATAAATGCACCTGACTTGGAAAATAATAACCTCACACAATTAAAAAATATTATTTCAAAAAACATTTCTATTTCCAACACAAACATGACCGCGCGTCGCAACGCGGCAAAATTAATATTTATATTTTTCCTCAACTAACCCCTACTAACTAGTAGTAGTGGCGAGCAAGGGTCGATCCCACGAGGAGTGTGAATCAAATCGTGAATTTTCTCGTATTAATTGAAATTATAAAAAGCGATAAATGGGGGGGTTTTGATTTAATAACTAAACTACCTAAAAATCTAATGAAATAAATAAAATCTAAACAAGAAAATAAAAATAAAAATAAATAAAATAAGAGAAAGCTTCTAGTTCACGGTTCCGTCTACACCCTCGACTGACTCGTCTAATCAATTCTGGTACCAAATCTCGCTATCTTATGAAATTACTAGCCCTAGGCAACGACACGGTCAGTTACCCGAATTTTTCCTTATTTTTAATTTAACCGCGAGACGCTCTACGATTAAACCTGACTTCCTGTACAGTCCAGAAAAACGTTTTCAAGATTTAATACAATTAGCCGCTTTACGATTTAGAAAAATAGGCTAGACTAATTAGTGAACTCAACCGCGTTCGTTCACTTAATTAGGCCGTGTTATCCCCGGTAGTTACCATCTTCCGGTTACCTCTTATGAATTAAACACAACAACAATTACGGATTGCAGGTCTAATTCAGATGTAGATATGAAAAGCCTAATCTAGGTGATCAATCTAAACAAGACTAACACATCATGGTGAATTATTCAAAATAACACAAGCAATCCCAAAAAGATAACTCAATAATCAACCAAGAAAATCAATCAAACATCATCAAGTCGTAAGGTTCAACATCACCGGAACTAGAAATAAAAACCTAGTCTAACATAATAAATAAAAATAAATAATAGATAAAAGAGAGAGATTAATTATCTCCCTCGTGTACGGGTGCGGCTTCCCTCCGCGTATTGTCGGGTTCCTCGCGTATGTGCTCTACTCCGTTCTCTGTTTGCAAATAATTCTGTGCGTGAATAATCCTTTCTGTGTGGCGGCTTTTATTCTGTTTTCCCTGCTCCAAGTCAGCGTCCTGTTTTGCTCTTGCGTGAATTCCCAATATATTTCCTCCTAGGTATGCGTGCGTGAGTATTCAAAACTAATTGCTACTCCAAATAATTCCATGACATTGGACTTATTGGCCCACTAAGTCTCTTCTATCTTCCAAGCTCACTCTCGTCCGCAGCCCACGTGCATGTTGGGCATTTGATTTAATTCTTTAACAACTGGGCCCGAATTTAGATTGAACAATCGCCACCAATTAAAATCCTCCAATATCCTGAAAATAAACAATAAATATATCATAGTACATAAATTCATCTAATAAATAAATAAGTCGACAAACAATAAGTGCGATAAAATTAAGCATATAAAAATACGCTAATAAATATATAAAATACACACTTTTGTCGACTAATCAAATCTCCCCAAACTTAAATCATTGCTTGTCCCAAGCAACTTAGAACTAAAAGCACATAGATGGATCAAAAGATAAGTACGTGGAACTTTACTCAGGGCCTCACAATTCTCACATAAGTGCATAGTTCAAACAACTCAAATCAATATATTCGGACTCAAGATGAAATCATTCTAAGAACTCCAACATATCAAGTATCAATTCAAGTGACCACCATAGTTTGTCAATCTCTATAACGAATGCACCGATCAATGCAACTCATGACACCCCTCTCTTTGCTAACAAGTCAAGTTTCCTTCCGTTTCTAGCCAAAGTCTAAACGTCTCATTCTCCATTTCTCTCTTTTTTTTCTCTCTCTTTTTTTTTCTTTTTTTTTCTTTTTTTGTTGGGAACGGCAGCTCCGTCACAACCCGTGGGTTTTAGCCTTTCGTGCTCGTCTAGATACGGAAATTATTGGAATTATACACTAGAGCCCCCACAGGTTGGCAGCTGTTGCAGCCCATGTATTTTTTTTCTTTTTATTTTCTTTTTTTTTTGTGCCAAACGGCTTTTATTTTTTTTTTCGACTATGAGACATAAAAACCCCAGCTTTCAACTTCGAGTCCCCAAACTTAATCAACATTGATTAAAGCAATCACAAGCACATGTCAACAATACAAATCGCCTCAAAACCAACTCACTACAAATAATCACAAAAATATCAACAATCATGCCTTTGTCCCCAAAATAAAAACACCTTAAGAATTTAACCAAATAAAATCAACTCAAGCCATTTAAACTAGCACGATAAATCCAATCCGACTCTCATGTCATCATCGCAAAATTCCACGTACATGTAATCTCACGCTCACACACGACAAGCAAATATCATGCAATATAATCTAAGACTCAAACTCTAAGGGGCAAAAATATAATGACATAATAAAACATGAATGCTCACCAATAAACCATCTCCCCAAACTTAGAGTTTGCATATATCATCGACACTCAAATAAACACAAAAGAAATACAAACGGAGGTAAAAGAAACGAGTTCACCTTAGTCAATGTAGAAGAAGTCGTCGAACCATACACACCATTGGGTTGCCTCCCAACAAGCGCCTCTTTTTATTGTCGTTGGCCCGACTTATTGCTCCTTTTCATCAAAGGATCCATGGCGGCTTCGGAGATGGCCTCAAGGGAGGCATCAATCTCACCACCCCATGTTTGACGTCATCCCCTATCCTCGATGTTGGGTGCTTCACCGGATCTTTCCTCCATGACGCTAATTCCCCATGAATGTGTAGCAGCCGGCGCTCGCTCGCGGTCACCATCTCATCAAGTTCCCATTTACACCTTATGTTTTGTTCGATCGTTTTAAGAGGCTGGATATTAAGGCCCAAGACATGCTTCAGTGCATCCTTGCTCAGTACCCACTTCATATTAGAATACATAGGACACGGTTCAGCTTCTATCGGCACAAGAGCGGGAAGAACGGTACGCTTTTTTGCTACAGCAGGTCGAGTATGGGGTACCCCTGTATTCTGCTGCTCAACCCCATATTCTGCAACTTGGTTCTCTTTTTCGCTCTCATTCTTCTCGATAATCGTGATTTTCTGGTTCTCTGGCTCGTGTGTGCACTCTTCAAGTTCCCCGAGGTCCTCGCTGTATGAATGGATGACGCTTGAACTCATTGGACTCGTTTCCAGCCGATACACTAGTCGGTCCATTTGTTCCACCAATTGGCCAATTTGGCCTTGCAAATTTCGGATGCGCAGTCCATGGTTCTCGATGCTCGCCTCTTGGTTCTTGATGATCGCCTCTTGGTTCCTGATGCTCGCCTCAACACTTTGCTGAAAGTTAAGAGTGTTAGCCGTCAACTCCTTCATCATCTCCTCGAGCGACGGACCAGGATCTCTCTCAATTAATGGCTCGCAGTGTTCTTGCAGAAATCTCAACGTGTGAGCCTCTAGTGCCTTCACCATATCCTCTAGAGATGGGCTAGGATCTCGCGCAATCGGTGGCTCAGAGTACCCATGGAAAGAGTTCGAGTGCTCTCTCAAGCCGTACTCGTTCTCCTCGGGATACATGTAGTCTTGCTCGTACCTTCGCCAGCCATTAGGTCCTCTTACGCCTCTATCTCCAATCCACGAGCCTCGTATCTCCCTCTCATACTGGTAAGGTTCACGGTGGGTATAAAAGTCGTGATAATAGGCTGCCATCTCCACAAGTTGCTCCAAGCTCGATCAAAAACGCCAAATCTCAAGTTACTCCCAAGAGTATGAGGGCGAACTAATCTGTCAAGCAGAGTACGGGGTCTCCCAGTATTCTGCGAGAAAATAAAAGAAATAAAACAAGTAAAAGAGGAATAAAAGATGATAAAAATAAAATCCTAAAAAATTAAACTTCAATTAGTACTAAAAAAAAAATCACAATTCAATAACGCCACTCCCCGGCAACGGCGCCAAAATTTGACCGCGCGTCGCAACGCGGCAAAATTAATATTTATATTTTTCCTCAACTAACCCCTACTAACTAGTAGTAGTGGCGAGCAAGGGTCGATCCCACGAGGAGTGTGAATCAAATCGTGAATTTTCTCGTATTAATTGAAATTATAAAAAGCGATAAATGGGGGGGTTTTGATTTAATAACTAAACTACCTAAAAATCTAATGAAATAAATAAAATCTAAACAAGAAAATAAAAATAAAAATAAATAAAATAAGAGAAAGCTTCTAGTTCACGGTTCCGTCTACACCCTCGACTGACTCGTCTAATCAATTCTGGTACCAAATCTCGCTATCTTATGAAATTACTAGCCCTAGGCAACGACACGGTCAGTTACCCGAATTTTTCCTTATTTTTAATTTAACCGCGAGACGCTCTACGATTAAACCTGACTTCCTGTACAGTCCAGAAAAACGTTTTCAAGATTTAATACAATTAGCCGCTTTACGATTTAGAAAAATAGGCTAGACTAATTAGTGAACTCAACCGCGTTCGTTCACTTAATTAGGCCGTGTTATCCCCGGTAGTTACCATCTTCCGGTTACCTCTTATGAATTAAACACAACAACAATTACGGATTGCAGGTCTAATTCAGATGTAGATATGAAAAGCCTAATCTAGGTGATCAATCTAAACAAGACTAACACATCATGGTGAATTATTCAAAATAACACAAGCAATCCCAAAAAGATAACTCAATAATCAACCAAGAAAATCAATCAAACATCATCAAGTCGTAAGGTTCAACATCACCGGAACTAGAAATAAAAACCTAGTCTAACATAATAAATAAAAATAAATAATAGATAAAAGAGAGAGATTAATTATCTCCCTCGTGTACGGGTGCGGCTTCCCTCCGCGTATTGTCGGGTTCCTCGCGTATGTGCTCTACTCCGTTCTCTGTTTGCAAATAATTCTGTGCGTGAATAATCCTTTCTGTGTGGCGGCTTTTATTCTGTTTTCCCTGCTCCAAGTCAGCGTCATGTTTTGCTCTTGCGTGAATTCCCAATATATTTCCTCCTAGGTATGCGTGCGTGAGTATTCAAAACTAATTGCTACTCCAAATAATTCCATGACATTGGACTTATTGGCCCACTAAGTCTCTTCCATCTTCCAAGCTCACTCTCGTCCGCAGCCCACGTGCATGTTGGGCATTTGATTTAATTCTTTAACAACTGGGCCCGAATTTAGATTGAACAATCGCCACCAATTAAAATCCTCCAATATCCTGAAAATAAACAATAAATATATCATAGTACATAAATTCATCTAATAAATAAATAAGTCGACAAACAATAAGTGCGATAAAATTAAGCATATAAAAATACGCTAATAAATATATAAAATACACACTTTTGTCGACTAATCAAGGAGCTTTTCTTCACTGGTGGAGGCAGAGCCGGTCCCTTGAGTAGGTTTTCGTTGTAGACTGGTTCAACTTTACCCCTGAACTACTAGCATAACTACTCCTACCTCTCGGGAATGTCTCCGATGCCTTTAACCACTCCCCAATTTGCCCCTCTGCCACTTGGTTTTTCTCAATATCTTCCAATCTTCTACCACAATTTCTGTCTAGGTGTCCCAATTTGCCACAGTAATAACACAGATTAACCAGTCTTTCATACCTGAATGCTACCCTAACTCGTTGATCTCCCAATTTAACCGTGGTGCAGCGAGGAATGTGTTCACCACCGCCAATATTTTAATGAAACTTCCCACTTTCCCACATGTTTTACAGGCAGTCACATTCTTAACCCCTTTGAATATCTGTCTTATATTGATTCCAACATCTGTATTCATCCAGTTAATATGGGCATTTAGAATTTGAACCCATAATTTTATCTCGTCGAAAGCACTATGATTTCTAACCAGACCTGGAAATCATTTTTTGAGAACTAAATACTGATTTTGATAAAGCCAGTTATGACCCGAAGCCACTTTCCTCATATCTTCAATGGAGCTAAAAATAAATTGGAAGAAGTTAGAACTTATCTCTTTGACTCCCATTGGCTGCTTAATTTTTCATATGATTGTCATGGCTCGTTTTATCCCTAAAAGACTAGCTGCCCGATCACCGACAATTTTGCCAAAGAGACTACGACCGCATTCCTCCTCACTGACTCTGACATCGTCCGGTTTAATCTCTATTTCACCCGCTTCCTTCGCCAAGAGAGAGAAATCGAACAATTTCCTCACCACCTCATCATTTAGGTCTCCGTCTTTGCTAATTTCTGAAGGATTGTCCTCCATTTCCTTCAAATTAGGTTACAGGGCACAATTATTTGAATCTAATTGTAACAGCACCACAAATATACTTTTGATAACCACTGTCGATCAACACTGAGATAGTAAACTATAAAAGATGAAGATCAGAAATCGGGAGCTCTCAACGAGAGAATTTTTCAAAACAAATTGAAAGAATTATGCTAAAAACAAAAGAAGTATGCCCTTTTACTAAATCAATTGATTCAAATGATTTGATTTGAGAGCAATTAGGACCATTAGGTTAGATTATTTTGACACCTAACAATTAATTATGTCACATGTGAGAAAAATTGTTTAAATTCAACATTCAACATCTAATCATAACTTTTGATTGCCTGCACGCTGATGCTGTATAATTGCTACATGCTAGACATCTAGTTCATTTAAATAAATTCTTATATATCGAAATAGAAATCACCACTCCTTTGGAAAAAATTAGAAAACTAATCCTTAAAGAGCCATAATTCAAGAAATAATAATAAGAAAAAAAAAAAAGAAAAAAAGAAAAATGGACTGCAGATTCAGTTTACTCCCCTGTTTAGCTACCCTGCTCTTATTAATCATTTTTGTCAAGCTTTTTATCAACTTGAACAAAAACTCCTCAAAATCCCATCCACCAGGCCCGCCGGGCTGGCCGTTATTGGGCAACATCTTTGATCTCGGCGAGATTCCCCACCAGACATTCCACAAGCTCCAGGCCCGTTACGGCCCGCTCATTCACCTCAGGCTCGGCTCCATCAACACCGTCGTGGTACAATCATCCGAAGCAGCCGCCGAGCTCTTCAAAAAACTTGATCTCCAATTTGCCGACCGGAAAGCGCCCGACTCGCTAACGGCCTTAGGGTACAATCGTGGATCCGTCGCCATGGGGGCCTACGGCGACTACTGGCGAAAAGTGAGCCGTATTTGCACCGTGCAATTTCTCGTCCAGAAGAAGGTAAACGAGACGGCTTCCGTTAGGCAAAAAGGCGTGGACGAAATGATCGAGTGGATTGAGCGCCACGTGGCGAAATCTAAGGAGAATAGGTCGTCGGGAGAGGTTCAACTGGATCGGTTCCTTTTCGTCTCGGCTTTTAATACCGTTGGGAATATTGTGCTGTCCGGGGACGTTATGGGGAAGAAGCTCGACGAGGAGAGTGATTTTTTCGACAACTTTTTGATGTTTTTGGAGTGGTTAGGAAAGCCTAACATGGCCGATTTTTTCCCCTTTTTGAAATGGATGGATCCGCAAGGGATTAGGAGGAACACGGCCAAGTATTTGGGAAGGTTGATAGCGTTTGCTTCCGGGATTGTGGAGGATAGGATTCGGGAGAGGGAATCGGGACTCAGAAAGGAAAGGAAAGATTTGTTAGACGCGTTGCTTGACGAAGGTGAAGTCGACGAGGATGGGCTCGACAAGCTTTCAGCTAAGAACATCACAATTGTAATTCTGGTAAATAAATAAATATATATTCCTTTTTTCTTTTTCACTATTATATGACGCGATTCGTAACCATTACCTTCAGGAAATGTTTTTCGCGGGAACAGAGACGACGAGCACCACCATCGAGTGGGGAATGGCGGAGTTACTCCGCCACCCGAACACGATGAAAAAGATCCAAGACGAGATTGACCGGGTCGTGGGGCCTACCCGTCGAGTCCAAGAGGATGACTTGACCCGAATGCCCTATTTGCAGGCAACGGTAAAGGAAATATTACGATTACACCCTGCTCTACAAATGTTGCTTCCGAGGAACTCAATGGAGGATACGGAGCTAATGGGCTACTTTGTGCCTAAAAACACACAACTACTTGTTAATGCGTGGGCTATTCATAGGGACCCGGAAGCTTGGCCCGACCCGTTGTCCTTTAAACCGGAGAGGTTTTTGGAGTGCGATGTGGAGTTCAAGGGCCAGCATTTTCAGATGATTCCGTTTGGTTCGGGCCGAAGGAGCTGCTTGGGCATGACTTTGGGCCACAAGATGGTGGGCCTGAGCCTGGCTAGTTTGCTGCAGACGTTTGACTGGAAGCTTGCGGATGGGCTTGGGCCTGACGAGGTGGACATGAGGGAAATGGTGGGCTTGACCTTGCGCAAGAAAGTACCCTTGAAAGTGATTCCCTGTCTACGGGAATAAGGGCTAAAACAGAGGCCTCGTGTGTTTATCCACTGAAAGTGGATTTTCGTGTTATTTTACCTACTCTGTGTCTTGTTCTTCTTGTATTGCTTATGTAATATGATTTCACTTGAAATTTACTGCGAGTAAACAAATTCTTCAAACTCATTTGGTCTTTGAAGTGTATACATACGTTGTTATTTCTTTAGTCGTTCAACAATTTATGCGTTTAGTCGGGCCTGAACTCAAGCGGGTCGGGCCATACGTCCGTGTTAGTGTATGATCATATCTTTACCATATTTGTAGATATTATATAGAGACTGTAATTGCGTAATTGATTTAATCAAGGTCAACCAACATTTCAAAGGGGTCCCCATGATCACACCTCAGGTTATCTTGGATGTTTTTGTACATTGCCAAAATTACAGAAGTGTGATAATAACTTTATTTTGAATGTGGTATTATATTCCAGAATTAAGAACAGAATAGACAACTCCCATAAATCAATTCAAACAAAAGTAGGAATACAGTTACAGTAGTTGAAGGTTTAACATAAATCAAGCACTACAAGTCATACTTTTTAACAAGATCATTCTGCTTAACATAAGCACAACAACAAAAGTACATAACGAACTAAAAATCCAGACAAATATTCAAGTCCATTACACTAATCATGGCACCGTTTCAACTCAACTGAAACAGGGGTACAGAAGCTGGAAAACAACAAAAGACAAAGCCATCAAAATGCATATTCTCTTCATCATTTTAATGCTCTGCTTCAATTTTGCATTTTCAGCTTCCATGGCATTCACCATACGTAGTAGTCATGAGATTATGGCTCTCAATCAACGACAAATTGGAGGGCCCTCCCATGAGATTATGGCTCTCAATCAACGACAAATCAGTGTGTCGAACAATTGGACATGTCTGGTGCCACATCACGCTGGGAAATAATAAATGGGATCCGACTGGACACCGCATCAATTTTTTCGGCAAAAATGAGCATCGAAATCTCGATTTAGACTAAAATTGCCAAAAAAAATGATGGTGTGCCACACCTAAACTAGAAACAAATAAAAGACGAAAGTGCATATTTTCCATTCCCAAAACAACCGAAAAGTCTGTTAGAACTAACTGCTAAGGACCATGAAGTCGTAAGCTCGATGATTACGGGTCGACTGCCTGGGCTTAGCTCTGTTCCAAAATATGTATACCAAAACACACATTTTCGTTGTCTCCAGCTCAATACATACATAGATAAAGAAATAAATAAAAAGAAAAGATAATTCCGGTATTTTCAGTATAAATTTATTTCTTTTATTAACAACGGGCAAAAGGGAAAAAGGAACGAAAAAAGAAGGAAAGAAATTAACATTATTTTCTGTCAATTGATGAGACTTATTGTAGACTTGTAGTACAAGTTTTTATTTCTTCTTATCTTAGTTTCCTCACACAAATACATTGCAGGTTTTCCATTTCCACATTGGCTAGGATCACGATTCTTAGGTACAGTTACGGGATGGATTGCAAGGACATTGTTTCCCTATAGTGCATGGACACCCATGGATATAGGGACTGCCTCCAGAGATACAGTCTGATGTAGATGAAGCTGGTTTCTTCTTCCCTCTGCGCCGACGACGAGATGCTTCAATGCCCATCACATGATATGGACCTGAAATTCATAGTATTAACATGATATGTTAATACTATTATATTAACATATGCAGTCGAAAGAATTCATAATGTGCATGTGCATTATTACCGAATAGCGAAATCTATTATTGATTTTTTTATCTATGTATACATAGTTCTCGAAATGAAACATCATGGTATATAATCTCTAAATTTAGAAGCTAACATAGACATAAACAAAGCAAGAAACTATTATCGAATATATATATATATAATTTTTTGATCTATACATAGTTCTCGAAATGATATATCATGGTATATAATCTCTAAATTTAGAAGCTAACATAAACATAAACAAAGCAAGAGAGGAAAGATAGAGATCAAACCAGTTATTACAACTTCAAGTAGGACGACAAATAGAAGGAATATTGCAAAGGAGGATCTCATTATGTGTAGGATAAAGCTAGAGAATGAGATAGAAAACTATATGCATTTAATGTGTAGCGGGTTAAAAGGGTATATATAGAGAACAGTTGTATGGGTTAATTTAATGGATCATAAAATAAATATTACAAATTTTCCTTTCGTAGCTTATGCTTTTCAAGAACATTCAAACAAAAGGTCAAAAGGTAGATTATTGAAATGACTCGGATAACGCAATTATTACAATCTTGATCTTATGTAAGAGACTATTTAAATTCGGAAGGAAACTATATACACTTTTTTAATATAATTAAAAGTATATATTGAAAGGTACACTTTGGTGTTACTATTCAACGTCCCCCATTTTACTAGTTACCACTCCTTTGGACAATTTTGTCCTTTTCATTTTTTCTAAACATCTCAGAGGAAAGTATACGGTGAAATGTCGTCAAATTCGGAGGTACGAAAAATTTGGTATCCAGCCGCCGAAAAATTTAGCCCGTCCAGCCGCCGGAACCGGACAATTTTGAAGCCGTCCGACCGGCCGGTCCGGACGAGTTAAAAGTTGTCCGGAAAGTACGGCCGGTCGGACCGGCCATGTCCGAACCGGCCGGCCGGACGGCTAAAAAGCCGTCCGACAACGACGGCCGGTCGGAACCGGTCCGTCCGGTTCGGCCGGCCGGACGTAATTTTTTTTTTTAAATTATTATGTTATTTATTCGAAATAGTTATGTTATAAATTGGACTATATTATTATTTTATAAATTATTATGTTACATTATAGACTTGATTATGCTATAAATTGGACGTTTATCGTGTTAGGAGTTGTAAATTATTATGTTACATGTTGATTATAATATAAATTGGACGTTAGATATTATCGTGTTACGAGTTAGAAATTATTATATTACATATTAGTTTTAGTTATGTTATAAATTGACGTTAGATAGTATCGTGTTAAGAGTTACAAATTATTGTGTTACATGTTTATTATAATATAAATTGGACGTTAAATATTATCGTGATCGTGTTAGGAGTTACAAATTATATAAATTGAACGTTAGATAATATCATGTTACGAGTTACAAATTATTATGTTACATGGTAGAATTAATTATCTTAATTTAACATGTTCTAAAAATATAAATATTGTACTATATAGCAGGAGTCATGGGAAGATTTTGGAGGAGATGGTGTTGATTACAGTCTGCGTTTCGATACATGTACATTATATAATAGTGCTCATGAGGCTATTGAAGCTGCAAAACACCAAGCAATGCTGAATGGTTTCCTATTAATAATTTCGAGCCACAAAAAGAAAACGGTCAGACTTTTGAAGTGCCATAGAGGCGAATGGTACAGAGGCACAGGCGGAAATTCTAGAAGGACAAAAACGAATAAGTGCGGCTGCAATTTTGAGATCAAAGTAAAAAAGGTGTCCGGCGCTCCATACTGGAGGATCTGTAGATGTAGCAATGAAGAGAAAGGCTACCATAACCATGCATTTGCTGTGTATCCTGAGGGTCATAGCCAGTTGAGCGGCCTCAGCTCTTCATCTAAGAAAATTGTTCGTGACATGACGGACGCTCAGGTGGCCCCGAAAAAAATTATGGCCGCGCTGAAGGAAAAGAATCCGGGAGACAACGTTCATGTGCGGCAGGTATATCTATTTATATCTTGTAATATATGTTTTAATTAACTTTTTTAAGTTAATTATGATAATTAGTAATTTTTTATATGTAAAAGTTATTGTAATAATTAATATATTTTATTATATTTACTAATGTATTATTATTGTGATAGTTAATAATTTTTTTATCAAATTAATCGCATTAATATACTTTTTTATTTATTAATATAATAAATTTTTTGTTTTAAATTATAATAATCATTATAATTAACGCTAATCGGTGACAGGTATATAACTTTAGAGATAAGCTGCGGAGAGAGAGTTCCGACGGTAGAGACGTTCCTTCTCAGCTTATGCATTTGGCCGTGAGCAGCGAGTATACAGTTTATGTAGAATCCGATCCGAACACGAAAGTGTTGACGCATATATTCATGGCCCATCCTGCGTCGATCAATCTATTCCGGACATATTACTGGTATGTCGGTATAGATTCCACGTATAAAACCAACAGGTATGTTACTTTATAAATACTTTATTAGTATGAATCTTAAATAGTGTGTTTGATTAAGTTAAGTTTTATGTGCTTATATTTTTGTCTTCTTGGTCGCATTTGCACAGGTACAAGATGCCGTTGGTCGAGATGATTGGGATAACGCCGTGCAACCAGAACTTCCTAATTGCGTATGCCCTCATCAGGGACGAGAAAGAGGCCAGTTACGATTGGGTTCTAGAGAAGTTGAGACTACTGATAGGCCAAAGCGTATATCCTTATGTTGTTGTCAGTGACAGAGAGTTGGGTCTACTCACTCCTATTCAGAGGCATTTTCCTGAAGCAGCCCACTTACTCTGCACGTGGCACATCAACAAGGATGTGGAAGCCAGAACCTACCACCTATTTGGGAAGAATAAAAAATTCTCGGAGATTTTCACGCACAGTACGTGGAAGGCGATTGCAGAGGCCAGTACGTTCGATGCCTACAACGATGCCGTTGCCGAGCTGCGCGCAAAATATTCGAACAATCCAGAGGTGATACGGTATGTGGAGGGCACATGGTTAGTGCACCGCGAGAAGTTTGTGAAGGCTTGGACCAACCGAGTGACACATTTTGGAAACACAACTTCCTGTAGGGTGGAGAGTGCCCACTCTGTGTTGAAGGAGTGGCTTCAGACGTCCACCGGCGCGCTCGATACGGTTTGACAGAAGATTAATAAGCATATCGATAATCAAGTGACTGAAATCAAGTACGTACTGCAATTTTTAAATGCGTTATTATATTACTGCATTAAATAATTATAATCTAACGTTATGTAACGTATTATCAGAACGGCGCTTGAGGCCTCGAGATCTAAGAAGAATACACGGTATAAGGGAATCCGTTTCGCGAGCGTGATACTGAGGGTCTCGCATTACTGTCTGAGTTTATTGGACGCTGAGCTTACGAGGATGCACAAGTTGGACACCGATGCTTACACTAGTTGTGGTTGTGTATTGCTGCTCACTCATAGACTTCCTTGTGCCTGTCTCCTCCGTAACGCAGTTGATTTCGACGTTCTGATTAATCTCGGAATGATTCACCAGTTCTGGAGAACGCTCGAGATATTAGAGCCAGGTAATTTAAGATTAATGTTTTATTTATAATTTTCTATTAAAATACATTATTTGTTTTAATTCATTGACTTTTTTATCGTATACTTGTAGGGACTGGTCATCCGAGTCAGGTGAGCAACGCTGCATGGTCAGATGCGGCGTTCTTTCAGACGCTTGTGACTGAGGTTGAAACCCGCGATCCCGCGACGATGCGGTACGTGAATCAGTTCATGTACAGTCATCTTTACCCAGACCAATAGGATTATGCGGAACCTGAGGTTAAGGATAACCCGCGAGGTCGTCCCAAGAAAACTAATTCAACTAAGCGTAAACCATCTGCTTTTGAGTACAACAATAGATCGCGAGGTCGAAAATCGAGCCGTACGACCAATTCTTCGCATGGACAGACAAGTTCGTCTTCTCAACAGTCACAAGGGGATGATGAAGGTCATACATTTTTTTTTTAAATATGGTTGAGCGTTAATTAAAGTATTTATATGATTATATAAATTGTGACGTGAAATTATTATGATATTTATTGCAGAGTTTAGACCGACAAATATATTTGGATTTTCAATGTGGCAAAGTATCCCCTGGCATATGTTGGACTACATAGTGAGTTACCTGAATGTGGATGCGGATGGTAACTGCGGATTTCGGGTCATCGCGAGTCACATGTATGATCATCAGAAGTACTGGGCAGATGCAAGAGAAAACATTGCGAAGGAGGTCGACAGCCACCCTGAATTGTACGAGTACATCTATTTTAGAGATATCGAGGCCGGACTCCGTCGCGTAAGGTGGGGCAACGGCCCTTGTGGACGGGCTCACTGGTTCGAAGTTCCGCAGGACCTCTATGCCGTTGCGACCCTATTTAATGTGGTTATCGTTCATTTGAGCTCTGGTCCACAAGGTGGGCAGCACGACTTATTCAGCACCACAGTGTTGCCTCTCACTGCACGATCATCGGCTAGAGGACCATGTCGTGAGATTGCCATTTGCCATCTTGGTACCGTAGCACACTACATTCGTTTAGATTTGACTGATGATTGTCCATTACC
>BKCP01011070.1:358467-373772 GCA_008636005.1 Striga asiatica | reverse complement strand
TAGATTTCTTAACATTGTTAACATATTAACTATTAGATTCGAATTTGATTTTTTTTTTGTGGAAGCGATTAATATTCAATTGTATGATAGTCCAATTTTCCGATTTTTTAACGTGGAGTTTATTCGATTTTTTAGAGGAAAAAAGAAGAATTGTACCCTTTGGGGACAATATGTTGATCAACTAATCGCAATTGAGCATCATTATATGAATGAACAACAAGCGTTTGTCATAATCCTGCAAATGTGTCGTGCTAAGGTGTTCGATGGTAATATTTTAATAAATTTAAATCATAATTTTCTTATTTTATTTTTATTTTTTTTTATTGTCTAATTCCATAATTATATTTTTTATTTAGGCGAAGTGCGAATAAGCACATCAAAGGAGGGGTCTGAAAATTCTAATATGTGGTGAACATGATTTGCCCCCAAATCAAACAAATAATGTTGTGTACAGAGAAGTTTTTAATAATATATGATTTCTTTTTTATTTTTATTTTTGTTTCTATAATTAGATGTTAAATTGAATTAATTATATTTAAAATAAGTACTTTAATATGTTTTAAATTACGCACCCACCGTGC
The DNA here is from genome assembly GCA_008636005.1 of Striga asiatica. Taxonomy (NCBI): domain Eukaryota; kingdom Viridiplantae; phylum Streptophyta; class Magnoliopsida; order Lamiales; family Orobanchaceae; genus Striga; species Striga asiatica. The sequence goes on along the minus strand of BKCP01011070.1, from coordinate 373,191 downwards.
ATCGCACGGGTACATACTAGTTGCAAATAATGATACGCCCTTGAATCTACTTAGTTGTAAAATAAATAATAAAGATATAACTCGACCCAAATACCAGCCCGACTTTTCCAATAAAGTTGTTTAATACATTTCAATTTTTATAAATGAAATAAAATCAAAGTTTGTGTGCTGGGATAGTTTATTTAGATAATACAAAGACAAATCTAGAATAAGTATTTACCATTAATTATTAATAGGGTCACGTTTATGGAACGCTATTGCTGAATCAACAATCATTTATAAATTACTTAGTTAAATTTGATGGGTCGTATAATATACGTGTTATTGTCATATATCAGCAGTAGATCATATCTTTATTTGATTTTATTTATATAAAGAAATTTTGTTTGTTAATATTGATGTTAGTTATTTAATTCATCAGAAATCATTGTGTTTATACATATTAGTGATACTTGAATCTTTGAGGCGGATGTTCTTTAATAATAAATATCTATTATTCTCACAAGGTGTGTGATACTTGAATCAACTTAACCGCCTCTTTCTATAAATGCATGATCCTCCATGTTACGTGGATAATCCACAAAAGCAGAGAATAAATAGATAATCCACCATATAAAATTATATACTTTATGTAGAAATTATTTTCAAAGCAAACAAAACAAAATTAGGATTAGTTGGTGTGACGCATATCCTTAAACAAATATAATTGAGACATGTATCAATATACAAAGCTCCACAAAGAAGGTATGATGATTTAACACGAGTATTATAATTTTATAAAGTTTTTTTTTTTATTATCTATTTGATTACACCTCATTTTAAACTTAATTTTCAACATATATAGCACTTATTATCTATTTTTATTTGGGTTTACCACGTAAGGATCTAAATATATTACTATCACAATCTAACAAATATCGACCATTAGCATTGAAAAGTTCTTGGTGTACACAATTGGCTTTTCTTTTACGAATTCCATACATGAAACTAAATTTGGAGAGTGGATACTCACTCCCTTGCCTACTCTATGATATTTAGTCAGTGCAAAAGATGTATTAATTTTAAGTATATAATTAATAAAACAAAAATAAAGATAATAATATAAATATCAGGGATAATAATTTAGGTTCACTCATGAATTTTCTAAAAACACAACGTTTAGATTTATTTTTCGTTTTATTTCTGTTTTTTTACATCTTTTTTTATTTTAGTATTTTTTTAAATTTTTTAGTGGGTCAGGTGTGGGGAGTTAAATAAAGATAATAATTTAGGTTCACTCATGAATTTTCTAAAATATTTATATTATTATCTTTATTTTTGCTTTATTAATTATATGCTTAAAATTAACACATCTTTTGCATTATTACGGACTAAATATCAGGGAGTAGGTGAGGCAGTGAGTACATGGCGGGGGAAGTAGCATTTTCCCTAAATAAAATATGGGTCTAAATGTCTAATTTATTATTTATGTACATTAACTTAATCTGTATATATTGAAAGAGGTTGATGGAAAAATCAATTGTAGAAAGTTGTAAAAATTTGGTCAAATCCTTTGACTTACCACTTATGAAAATTTAGTTCAAAATTCAAATGTTGCATATCATCACGCGCATGTGTGTGCTACACAAGGTTTGGAATAAACTACTTTCCCTTTGTTTCGTATTTAATTTTTAGATCAGTTTTGGAAAATTCCGGTTTGAACATTTTCAAAGATTTGGTTTATATATTAACCATATTTATCAAAACCAAATCAGAAAAAATATCATACTTTCATTGATTTAAAGAAAAAACACGTGTCAATTTAAAAAAAAAAATAAATCGATTTCATTATTTTCAAAAACTTTTTTAAATACTTTAACGATAATCATGTAAAACAGATCATTTTTTTTTTTAATTAAACTNCATATATAGTACTGTTTGTAATAAAATTATACAAAAAATATCAATTAAATATTTGAACAATTTTAAATTTTTCAATCTTAAACTAATTGATATTAGAAATCTCTATTATATTTAAATATATATTAAAAATATTTTTAAACGTAACAAAATTTATTTAAACAATCGTACTGATCTCATCAGTTCAATCGACTAATTTTGACTGGTTCACTAGCAAACACTTTAGTAAACTGGACTGATCGATAAACTGATTCCTGGTCCATCCAGTCAGAATCTCCGGTCCAGTCCTGTTTTCAAAACAATAGGTAAATTATGATTATTGTTTCAAATACAAACATAATATTATTTTTCCGTGCATCGCACGGGCCACATACTAGCGTATAATGAAAAGGCGAGATGAAAAATGTAAAAAGTTATTTTTAGAAAAAGTGAAATAAATTTGAGATTGTGAATTAAGATGATATAAAAAAAAAATATGATTATAGGTGATATGATATAAAAAAAATGCTAAAAATTAATTGATATTTACAAATTCTTCGACCATTGTGTCTTTAGGTTGGTAGTTGAATTATAAGAATGAATTAATAATTTTTTTAAAAAAATATATAACAATTATTATATTTTATTTTCTTAATTACTTTAGTGGGATTGTAAGAATAAGTGAGATGAGGTTAACACTATTTGTTGTGAAATTATTTTATGTAATTTTTAATTTCAATGAGATAAAAAAAAATGTATCCAACCTAAACATTCATTTTCTCTCTTTCTTTACCTTTTTATCAAATAAATTATTATTTGGTATTATTTGAATATATCTGACAATGATCACACAGACTCATATCTTCCAATTTAAACGTGTTCAATTATACCTTCTCACAAAGACCCTACAAAAATTGTTTTGACATCACTAGCATACTAATACATATTAAAAGGTGTTTTTACACTTAAAAATGACATCTTTGGTTTGGTTGTTTTTCTTTTGTAATGACAAAAACATTATTATGGTTATGTTGGTGTTAGTCAAACAAAATTCTTTAGTATGCATATTTATAATTATTATTATTGAAACATTTTATTTTCTTATATAATTAAAAAAAAGGAAAAAAAAAATCATCCAACAATAAAAGCACATCATCCTTCACCACAAGTTATAATAATCCTCCAATTAAATTACAAGTGGACCCTTTGGGATCCAAAGTATTCTAAAATTATCATCAATGTGGTTGGTGATGTGTGGCCACATAATTATTATCACTCTTGAAAATTTTGATCGAAATGAAAGATACTGAAAATGGATGGATGGATGGATGGAAAGTGATACATCCTCACATGCTTCGGATGCCGTTGATCTTTCTCCCATCCATGATGCATACCCCCATGCACCCAAACCACATGATTATTATGATCATTATTTAATTAAAAAGAATAATAATATACAATTAAATAAAATGAAAAAAAAATAACTGTTTTGAATGAGTTTTATGAGGTGGATATTGAAATTGATATCCGGCTATATAATTATCGTTCCTCTTTTCATTATGCTATATTTAATTATATCATTAACACTTTTTCAGCAATTATTACTACATTATGTTATATATTTAAATTGTGGACGTGTGATTAATGTATGCCAGTCTTTATTAATGTATACACAATACAAGCACCTTGATTAATTGTGGACGTGTGATTAATGAATATTATTACTACATTATGTTTATATTATTTTGCATTTTTATTATTATTATTAAGAAATATACAAAAAAATATTTTACAATCCTTTTTCATTCGTTTTTTTTAATAATAAGTTATGAAAAAGTCATTTTGAAATATAATCTATTAATTTATGAAAAAGCTTAATGTCATCATTTTTGTTACTGTTATTTATAAAGAGCTCCTTATGGATTATCTTCTTAAATATAAAATGTAGATTTGTTCACTGTAAACTTCAAACGCTTTATAATTCTATATGTTAATTTCTATAATTTCGAAATAATCCATATAAATATTGATCTTTATCCAGAACTTTCAATTTTGAACACTTGGTTAACTTAAATTGTAAATATATTTTAAAAATTAGTAACACATATATATTATTATTTTTATATATGATAAATTAAATTAGTTATATTTTAACCATCTATAATTTGACATTCATACTATATATATAAATTAAAATAATTATATCTATATGATCTCTATCAATAAAAAATTAAATATTTATCAATTATAATTGAAAAACAATAAATTTATCTATCAAGCCTGTTATATGGTATAAAGTATAAACATTAAAAATATTGTAATATATTACTGTCGAATCTGACAAATGAAGTCTCATTTTAAATAAAATAATTTTTTGATTTGTTAAGAATTATTTAAAATTTTAAAATAAAAAAAATGTCTTTATATTTTTATAAATATTAAATATAAATTTTTAATTAAAACATATTAACTATATGAATTGTATAGTTAGCACAAAAAATTGAGCATATACAATTACCTAGGCTCGCCCATATGTAGATCCGCCCTTGTTTATACTATTAAATGTCATATTTATGTGTATGATATTTTCTAATAGATGTATATATATATTCTTAAAACGGCCTATCTTAGAAAAGACCAACCGTCTATAATACTGAATAACAACTTTTGTGGTGGATAACCTAAATGTTAGGCCGTCTATAAGACGGCCTAACGGTAAGATAGGTCGATATATCATACTTTTTATAGTAAACATATATGTTTATAATCTGATATGGCATATATTTATTAAGTTATTTATTTATAGAGTATGATATTTAATTTTTTAAGTATGAATATTTATTAAAAATATATGGTTTGTTATCGTTGTGTTTTTAACAACAACGTTACCGATATTATATTATGAAGCCATTTATCACCCTTTTAGGGAAACAACAACCGATTTAATTAATTTAATTATATAATTACCTGGGGGTATGACTAATTTTTTTAATTAATATTTCAATTCATGTGTAATTATAAATTTAAAGAGAGTTTCACAGAAATATTGAATTTTCATTTATCAAAGCCACCTTACGCCAACTACTTCACATGACTAAAACTGAAAATCTCAAATATATCTACTTAGGCGCATGTGAAAATCTCATGGTTCGAGCAGCTATCTTTTTCTATATATTTGATAAATGTACACATCATGCTGTTGAAAATCCATTTGCTAAAGCAGCCTTACAACAATAAAACATTTATTAATCCTTTTTGGTGAAGCAATTTAATACCAAAAAAAACAAATGGATTGCTTAATTGATCAAGAAGATATCTTTTCTAGAATAAAAAATAAGGATTTTAGTATTAAAAAAATGGGAAATGAATAGATGATTGATTGGCACGATTAATTGTGAATTATTTTAAAGTTCTGCCAATAAGTTTCTTTCTTTTTATTTTATTTTTATGAAATATAATAATTAAAGTATTTGATAAATACAAATTATTTCAAGGTTCCCAATATTTCTCATGAGTTAACTATGTATTAGCTATCAAATACGCCTCAATAAAATCCAATATTACTATTGAAAATTTGGATTGGAATTAATTTTTTCTTGGAATTCCTGTTGGAGTTTAATGATTCTAAAAGCATCTTTTTTATTGATTTATTATTGAATTAATTTTTATTGGGATGTGTAATTTTAGATGTTATTATTATTATTATTTTGCCGATAATTCCAATTGTTATCATTGAAGTCGTGAATAAGCAAAATTGTAATATAATACTAATTTTTAAAAAATATTTTTGTTGGGATTTTTATAAATTTGTTGAAATTTCGTTGGAAAGTACCAACCAAAGTTAAAACATTTAGAATCCTATTGAAATATATTAGTCTTTGTACTTCCTTTTTGTGTATACTTATTGAGATGACAATTGAGGACCCTATGCAAAGCAGCATATAAGTTTTGAGTGCAATTTATGGAAAGAGAAATGCAATAAATATTCAATTAACACATTTGACATTTTCAGAAGAATTTAGGAGACAAATTAGCTAACATATCATTTCGCTGTCCACGGGGCGTGAGGGCACATTGGAGCCTACCATGTATATTTATCGATCAATAAAAAGAAGGAACCCGAAAAAAACTTCTAAATATAAAATTAAAATCGAAAATCTATGGAGCCATCAGATGGCTCCCTTATGGAGTCATTCATAACTTTATATACTGACACATGTCCAATATGTATTTATTGCATGACACGTGTCAATACACCATTTGTGAATAATTATGGATGGCTCCATAAGTGAAGGTTCGCGGGCTTCGGACTAAACGTCCGGGCCTAAAAAGCCCGGATTTAAACGTGCTACCAATAAAAGGACCTAACCATAAACCTAGCGGGCTCCGGGCTAAATAGGCTATACGGGTTATAATAATAATAATAATAATAATAATAATAATAATAATAATAATAATAATAATAAAAATAAATTACAACACCTAGTTAATTGTTTTTTGTACGACTATTTAGTATTTACTACTATATATATACAACTACACTTTATATATGAACACACATTACAAACTCTTAAATAACATATTGTCTCATTTGTTTTTTATTAGCCATTTTGATTGGCTTAAATATTTTGCTGTGAAATAGAATAAAATTTGTTAATAATTATCTATCAAAATAATAATAATACATTATAACTCATAATTATATGTGAAGTAGAATAACAAAATTGTAATATACAAGGAATAATGAGACATATTTCTTACCTTTCTAAAAACATATACACCACCCAACCCAAGTTATACGGGCTAGCCCTAGCGATTTTCGGACTAAACGGTTTGGGCCTAAAAAGTCCGTATTTAAACGGGATGCCAAAATAAAAGACCCTAACCCTATTTTTTTTGGGGCTAACCGGGCCGGCCCGTCGGGCCAAGGACCATTTAACATCTTGTTGTAACAAATTATTTTTATTTTACCGAGCACCGAATCGAATGATTCATTTCCCAGGTCGATCTCTCGAGGAAGGCGGTTCGGAATTTAGTATTGATATCGATAACACATAAAAGCAAAATAAATCTTACACATTCTAATCACGATAGGGTTGGAAAATTATCAACTAAGAAATAACATAAGACGATAATCTACCTAAGAATGTAACGATAAAAAGATAAACGAGCTAGGGTATCGAAAATAATCGCTTCTGGTTCCACACACATTTAACGGCAAACAATAACTCGGTTAAATGGTTCGACTAACTAACTCATTTATCGGTTTAACCTCACTAACTCTTGTAATATGAGAATAAACATAAAAGAGCAAATTAACGAATCAATTAATACATAGACAATACGTCTCCGAACATGTCTACTCTAAACGAGCCAAATTCCACCAATTTCTCCCCTCTCGGTTTTGAAATTGATTATCTCTACGACTCCTCCCCTTTCAGTTCTAAAAGTCGCAATTCGATTAGAAGGTGTTTAATCAACTAATCATGTCGAATTAACAAACTCTAATTCAACAAATCAATATTCAATCACAAATCGAAGTGTCACTCTTCGATTATATCAACAAATTAACCTAAGTGTCACTCTTAGGTTATATCAATTTATCAAGCATGATTTTATCAATTCATAATTAAAACAACTCGTCAAGATTGAGCTATCGTCATGCACGTAAATGAGAACAGACCGAAATGATTATCCCCCCAAGCTAAAGGATTAGCTACTCATATCAAATTCAACACAACAAAACATTTATCCTAAATTAACCATTATGCATGAATTAATTCAAAGAGAAAATAAACTTACATATCAATCTCCAAGTGTTGAGTTCAAATACAAGCTTCATCCAAAAGCCAAAATAAAGAAAATACAAGAAGAAGAAAGAGAGGGAGAAATGGAGAAGGAGGGGAGGGGGAGAACCCCCCCCCCCCCCCCCCTTGGTTCAAGGATGATAGATAGATAATGATGAATGTTGAGGGAGGATGTTCTTATAGTCTTCAATCCCATTTTTCAGGTGTGTGTTCCGCAAAACAAGCCTCAAAAACCGACCACTTCACCCCCACTAGCGAGCAAAATGAGGAATTATTTTTTTCTGCAAATTTCAGCCTCCGTGGCCGCGACTTTTGAGTGCAGAAAAATCCTCGCGGCTCGCGATCCCCTCGCGACTGCAGTGCGGGCTTCACGTTTTAGGCTCGTTTGAGCTCGTCCAAACTCGGAATTGAGTTCTGTTTTTTGCTATGCGTTGCCAACGAAGCCTCCTACGCAATTATGCTTTCAAAATTCAACTTTTGCCCAGAGTACAATCCTCTAGAGTCTTCCAACCTTCAAAGGGTCGGTAGTTTGCTGGACTTTACGTTTCGCCCACGTTTGGATTCGTCTGAACTCGAAATCGGGTTCCGCTTTTTCCTACTTGTAGCTAGGGAATCCATCTATCCAACCATGATTCTCAACCCGTTTTCGAGCTAAATCGTTTCCTCACGGGACTTCCGACCTGCACACTAAAAACAAGAAGAAAAACGATAAAATGCACGAAAAACACATAAAAAGCCAAAATAGAATAAAACACACAATAAACTATAAAATGAACTAAAAATCATATAAAAGACCTAAAACGGGGGAAAAAACACAAAACAATAACGAAAAACGTAACAAAAATTGTCACAACACATCTCTAAACCGAGTCATCCGATGACTCCATACAAAGTTTGGTTTTTGTACAGACAGATGCATATTCGTTGTTTATCATACGCACCTGTAGAATTGTGACATAATTAAGTAATTAATTTAACAAGAGAAATCAGTATTTGAAAAAAAAAATCTAGTGATATCACCTAAAATTTGTTGGGAATATACTGGGTATGTTGGTGTTGTATCACCTAAAATTTGTCGAATATACCCACTTTACTCGCTTTCTAAGTTTTATGTAATTAAGATTTTCATCACTAAGCTTGCTAAGAGCTTGTTTATAATTTTTGTCATATAGAAATATGATATAATAATTGTCATTTGGCACATGCGTTTTATGTCTGATCATTTATATAATTTTAAAATAGATTGGACAAGTCTAAGATATCTCGCTTTACATTCATCATTTTTATTTACTTATTCTTTGTTAATAATTTATGTTCTAACTTTCAAACATGGGCACAATTCCAGTTCTTTATAATCATATCACACTTTTATCTTTATTTTTAATTGCTTCATTATTGGTTAATAATTTATGTTCAACTTTCAAACAAGGGCACAATCCCAGTTCCTCAGGCATTGGAATGTCGCGCGATATTAGTCAGTTTGACCATCTAACAAGTACAAAAATGAAATTTAAATTTCATGAAATACTCTAAAATACTCACAAAAAAACAATTCAGCCTTCTTCTTATACTCTCTTGTCCGCTATTAACCCATTCCGCAACTGGCGGAGCCGGTGTCAGGTTTTCTTTTTAATTACATTTTGATTTTTTATTTTTCTTTTTCTTTTTTCTTTTTTNGTCTAGATTTGGGTTCCGACTCTATTAAATTTAACTAGTTATTCGATTGAATTGAAGTTTTTAAATTTGAGAATTTATATATGTGGATATTGTTTTGCATTAGGATGGGGTGATCACAAAGTATATTCTATTAGGTTTGAGGAACGGAAGGTTTATTCTATTTAGTATTTTTATTTTCTCTGTGTATTTTCTTTGTGTATTTTATTATATTGGATATTTTTTACCGTTAAAGATACAACACTCCATTTTTGTAATGTAAATGGTTCAGGGATGGGCGGTTCTGAACCACACCCAGAACTGTATCCTCCAACGATCATATTGATTAAACTGAGCTTTAGATCAATTTGACTGTTGAGATCCAACGACCAGATTTCATTTGAACCGTATGAATCGTGGGTTCGACCCTGAACCGACGGTTCAATAATTAAAAAAAAATCTGAAACCAAATTCTATAAATATAACATTTAAATACACTACAAGAATAATCATTTTTATTGGTGATAATTTTTGTCGTTGTTTGTTCGAATGTCGTCACAAAAAATACCGTCGCTAATAATGTCGCTATATGTTCGAATGTTGTCACAATAATCATTTTATAGTCATGACATTAATGTTGTCACTAAAATTACTGTCGCTAATAATGATTATTCTTGTAGTGATACTAAATAATATTCAACACAAAACAAACAAATACAAAATATATCGTTCCGGTTTTAAGCCTGACCCATAATCGAAAAATAAAAATATTTTTTAAAAACAATTGTTAATAATAACACTGTTTGTCGGGCCGATTTTGAACCGGAATTGCCGATTCACAAAAATTAATTTTATGTGAACCTGAACCGGCTCGGGTAAGACCACATGTCGATTCAAAGTCCGCGGTCAACAAGTTTGACCAAGTTAGTTTCAACTGGTTCTGTGGGCCAATTTGAACGTGGACATGTCAAACTATGAGATGAGCGTGAGTATCTTTTCCTGACCCGACGACGACACTTGCACTCGCGTACTGAGCGAACATGTTAGCGGCAAATGAAGTCACTCGCGACCTAAGCGAAAGTGTTCGCGGGAGCGAACAAGCAGGGACGCAAGTGTGCAGTGCAGGCGCGCTGGGAAGGGACGCGCGCGAGAATACCGGGCGAGGCGAGGCCGTGTGATGCGCGCAGGCGTGCAGAGCAGACACGCAAGGAAGACCCGAGGTCTCCGGGCACGCGGGTCTGGGCAGCAGGCCAGGCTGACAGTCCGAGGTGATCACGCAAAGTCGCAGACGGGGAGTGAAGCTCAAGCAACGCCGCTGGCTTGTGGATCAAGAAGGCTCGGGAATTTTCTAGAAGGTGGTTGGTTCCAGATGCTTGGGCGATTTTATTAGCTTAAATAAAAATGAGTTTATTTATTATTTCCATAGATTGTTTAGGAGTCTTATTATTTGGTAATTGTTAGGGGAGGGATATTTATTTAGTCTAGGATAGATATTTAGTTTCCTTAATCTATATATATATAATAGCTAGCTAATCCCATTTAATAAAACATTTAATAAAAATATTTTCACTTTCCCTCCAAAATAAGTTACATTTTTGTTTAATTAATTATTCATTAATCTCACATTTAAGAAGGTTTTTCATAGTTAAATTTAATTAGTTAATGACTAAATTAAAAAAATTTATTTTAATTAATCCCACATTTATGTTAAGTACAGTATTATCTTAATATCTTATCAGTTTTTCAAAAAAATAGTAACTTTTTTCAATAAAATTTTATAAAAATTAGTCAAATGTGCTTATATTCATATAAATCAGAAAAAAAATTAAATCTTAGATATATAAAAAGAACATCGTTGAAATAACTTGAATCCGCAAGGGTAATTCTATACTCATTATCAATTACTTTAAATTTTAAATAAAAAATTAATATTATATTTACTCATTTATATTTAGATGGTATTTTTTTTTATTAAGAAGCAAGGACAATCTCTATCAATCAATAAGAGTCAAGAACAAACAATATAAAGAAGTGTTTCCTATACTATGACATGATCAATAAGAGTCAAAGACAGTCTCTGTCGCACGTCGGCTTACTACTGAAGAGCTCTGCATTTAGTCATGAGCAATTATACGTGGCGCTTTTTAGAGTTACGAGTCAGTGGGGTTTGAAGATTTTGATTTGAGCTGAGGGAGATTTTGACGATAGAAAAACCACGACGTTGTTTTATAAAGAAATGTTTAAGAATATTTATATTTTTTTTCTTAATTTTTTTCAATGAATTTGTTATGATTTTTACTATTGTTTATAATTTTTATTATTTTTTCATGTATCATATAGTTTTCCGTGCAAATGCACGGAACAAAAACTAGTTTAGAATTATAGTTCTCATAGGTTTAAATTTATTTCTAATCTTTAAATACAATGATATATTCAAGTTTTCATATGGATAATAGTTAATAAGAAAATTGTCCATCTGGGCACAAATATCGTGTTAGAACTCTTTTTGAGTTTTATCACAAAACTGTGTTAGGCAAAGACCAAAATCCGAGTTTTTTACATCCTATCGCGAAGTACGAAGGCGTTGACATGCTTTTTAGCAACTTATCATGGAGAATCAAAGCGGATGGCGCGAGTTCATAGCAAAACTAAGTTAGGGAGATACTCTATCTTCATATGCCGCCGAGTTCGCCGAGATCGTCTTGGAGCGCCTAGGTGGACCGACTTTTTTAGGCAATTCATGCAAATTGAAATCGAGCAAGTAGTGTCTAGCACCTAGGCCAATTTTTTAATACAGTGCTGTTTTCTCATCTAAATATAAAAAATAATAATAAAAAATAGGTAAAAGAACATACGCGAGGACAATTTCATCCATTCAGCAGCTTCGTGGTTTATGGCCCCTCATTAATTACGTCAATTCCTAATATAATTACGAGCTGTCCAAAAAAATGACCATAATTTGGTACTTTTTTTCTTTCAAAATTTAATTTTGAAAAAAAAACAACTAACGCCAATCAACCGTTGTAATTTTACTGTTTTCAAGTTGATTTCCATAACAAAACAAAAAACGAAAAAAGGGAAAAAGAAAAAGCAAAAAGTAAGCCGGAATTTTGCTATCCAAAAACTAAATTGTAAAGGCAAAACGAAAAATGAAAGAAAAACACAAAAGAAAGCAAAAAGTAAGCCGGAATTTTGCTAAGAATAGCCGGAATCACGCCAGCGTCAGAGCACATTGTAAGATACTTCCCTTTTTTTTTTTTTTTTTTTGTTCGGTTTTTCCTGCTGTTGGGTTGTAATTTTCGCGGTCTCAGTGCAAAACCGCATTAAGGTCCATTTTTGTAGTAGGTGTTTGTAAATAGTAATAAAGCAAGAGGATAACAAATAATTAATCTAAAAAAAGAAAAAGTGAAAAACGAAAAACCAAAACCAACCCCTTAAACATGAAGGCCTGAAAATAGCTTCTATAAAAGAGACTCTCTCTCCCTCTCCCTCTCCATCTTCACATTTCCTCTCTTTTCTTTTCCTTTCTTTTGCATTAATCCATACCTGCATTTTCTAAGCTAAGTGACCCACAAAAAAAAAATAATTAAAAATATATAGTTTTGCATTTTTCAATTTTATTTTGATATAAAAAAGGGATTGATCAGCCTGTGTTGTGCTCATTTCTTGAGGCCCTTTAAAGGGTTTTTGAGTTTGAGTTCGTATAAAGGGTCACATTTTGGTAAAAATCCTTTCTTTCTTTTTTCTTGCTGCAGATTATATAGTGAAGTGTGTTGTTCTCTGACATTTCATCTCTGCTGCTACCATTTGATTTTTGCGTCCCTCAAAAGCAAAAACAAAACACCCAAAAGACAAAAACTTGCACTTTTAGCAAAGGCAACAAAAGAAAACCTTATATATATATATATATACTGTCCAAACAGATCTCCATTTTACCTGTGAACCTTCAAAACCTTCCCCTGTTTTCCTCTGTTTCTTGCAAAATCCCCTGTTTTTTAACAGAGGATTTTTGTTTTCTGTACATTTTCTTTGTTTTTCTACATTTTTCAACAAAAAATGAACCATCTTTCCTCCACGAGCCTTCTTCCCGAAACCTTTTCGGGTGCTCGGGACGATTTTACCGAGCAATTTAGCGTCATATGGGGCCAAATCAAGGCACCATTAATTGTGCCATTGCTTAAAGTTGCAGTTTTTTTGTGCTTGGCAATGTCTGCCATGCTTTTCGTCGAGAGGGTTTACATGGCGATCGTTATATGCCTAGTGAAAGTGTTCGGAAAAAAACCCGAAAAACGGTACAAATGGGAGCCGCTAAAAGATGATTTGGAGATTGGAAATTCTGCATATCCAATGGTTCTTGTTCAAATCCCAATGTACAATGAAAAAGAGGTCTGTTTTTAGTGTGTTTTCTTGTTTTTTTTTTTTTCAAATGTGTGATTCAAGTTCTTGAAATTAAGGGCTATTTTTTTATTTTTGGTATATAGGTTTATCAGCTCTCAATTGGAGCTGCTTGTGGGCTTTCTTGGCCTTCTGATAGAATCATAGTTCAAGTTCTTGATGACTCAACAGACCCCATAATCAAGGTATAACAGTTCAATTAAAAAAAACAAAAAAAAGATCATGGGTTTCTGTATGAAATATTGTTAACTAACTATGCAATCAAATTTTCTTGTTTTGTGTGCCTAGAATATGGTGGAAATGGAGTGCCAAAGATGGGCTAGCAAAGGCATAAATATCAAATATGAAGTTAGGAACAATAGAAATGGGTACAAAGCTGGGGCTCTTAAAGAGGGCCTTAAACACTCTTATGTGAAGCAATGTGATTATGTTGCTATATTTGACGCTGATTTTCAGCCCGAGCCCGATTTCCTCTGGCAAACGATACCGTTTTTAGTGAACAATACGCAGCTGGCCCTCGTCCAGGCCCGGTGGAAATTCGGTAATTTTTTATTTTATTTAATTATTATTATTATTATTATTATTGCATCAAAAAGATTTTCCATTTGATTGCTTAGAGTTTTTGTCATTATGTGAAGAAATTGGTTATCACAATCCCGTGTTACTTAATCAGTCCTAAGAAAGATTTTGTAGTTATTATTAAGACTGTCGGTGGCAATTTTGAAAGGGACTGTGTAACAACTATCCAACAGCACAAATCACTGCTTGATTTGTGGTTTTATTTTGTTTTTTGAATTAATATTTGGGCATGTGTTGGTGCAAATTTGTTGTGTATCATTTATTATTGTTATGAAAAAAAATTGCTGCAAAATAGATGAAGACCATAGGATTTTCCTTGACCTGTAAACATCTTTGAAGGAAAGTGATAATTTCCAGGTTTATTGTGCTGTTGTGTGAGGAAAGTTGTTTTGTCCATACTCTGCAAATGAAA
>BKCP01011070.1:339006-358401 GCA_008636005.1 Striga asiatica | reverse complement strand
AGAAAGCTAGTGTCTGGCTAGTGATAAAAGGTGATTCCAAAGACTTTGGTTTTCTTGACAGGCACTTCATGGCTTGTGGATTGACTTTATTGTCCTTGTAGCCTTTTGGCACAAAAATAAAAAAGAAAAAGATAATTATCCTTCAACACAATATAGAGTGTGTTTAGTAAGAAACATAAGCTAACTTATACTTATAGCTTATTGAGTTAAATTATAAGCTTTCTGTATTCAAATAAGTTCAGTTTGGTAGGACGAGCTTTTTTAAAAAATTCGAACTTATTTCGTAAGTTTCGTTGGGTAGTTTTTCAAATAAGCCCGGTGAAATATTTATTTCAGCTGGCTTATGAGTTAATTTTACCAAAACACTTCTATCATACAAGCTAATTGTTCAGTCATAAACGATAAATTATTAGTTATATGTTCAAAATTCACTTATAATAAGCTATTATTAGGTTTATCAAACATAGTTCTAGTCACATACAACTTTGGTAGGATGAAATTTACTCTCGGTGTTATTTGGAAAAGGGGTATTTCAGTCATTTTCTCACCTACCCTTCAAAACCCAGCAATAGCATGTGCCTGAAGAATGCAGAATGAGAGTGGTGGACCGCAGCACTTCTGATTACTACTACTGCTTACTACCGACAGTGTCATTTATGCTTGTTTGTTAAAAAAAAATATTATTTAATACAAATTATAATTAAATAAATATAAATTAATCAAGTTCTTTTTTTTTTCTTTTTCAGTGAATGCAGATGAATGCCTGATGACAAGAATGCAGGAAATGTCACTTGACTATCATTTCACAGTTGAGCAAGAAGTTGGATCCTCTACATATGCTTTCTTTGGCTTTAATGGTAATAAATGATTAAAACCAAATAATTTCTTGCATTATTTACTAACAATTGTTCAATAATTGATGCTATTTAAGGAGTAGGGCCATGCCTCAATGTATAGATGCCAATTTACTAAGCTACTTAGAGATGTGAACCAATTAATACATATTGTATTTATGTGTGCTGCTTTTAGTAAATTAAAATTTGAGTGACATTGCATGATTTTCTCATGGGCTCGCTCACACAAGATCATGTTTTCGACTGACACGTGTACAAAATGATGTCATAGTTATATCCGCGAAAACTTATTAAATGAATTAAAGTAGCATAAGAAATTGAGAAAATGGAACGAAACCGTCATCAATCGCATAGTTTATCGAATTTCTTTGCCAATCGACGTTTTTTGTTTTTACTAATGTGTCACTAGAAAAATGTTTGATTGTACTATTAAAGAATGTTTTCGTCTATCTAAATACAAATAAATAATTAAAAAAATACAAGGAACTGCGGGTGTGTGGAGAATAGCAGCAATCGACGAGGCTGGAGGATGGAAAGACCGTACAACGGTCGAGGACATGGACTTAGCCGTACGAGCAGGCCTCAAAGGATGGAAATTCTTGTATCTTGGTACTCTAAAGGTAAATAAAATAAAATAAATAAAAAAATAGTTTTAATGCTTATTGTGTAAATTTGTATAATCTAACATATAGAAAAAGACTTTCTCGTTTTGTCTAGTCTTAAGACTAAAATGTTTGTCTTGTCGATGTTTTAACTCGGTTTTTAGGTGAAAAACGAACTTCCTAGCACGTTCAAGGCATACCGCTATCAACAACACCGATGGTCGTGTGGGCCCGCGAATCTGTTTCGTAAAATGGTGGTTGAGATAATACGTAACAAGGTTCATTTCTCGATTAACACATACGACGAATGGAACTTCTTTAGTTTTATATATCTGTCGTTTTTTTACCATTTTTTTTTTACGCGCGGTTATTATTTGCAGAAGGTGAGTCTGTGGAAGAAAGTTCATGTGATATATAGTTTCTTCTTTATAAGAAAGATCATTGCCCATATAGTCACCTTCGTGTTCTACTGCGTTGTACTCCCTGCTACCGTGCTTGTACCCGAAGTTCAAATTCCGAAATGGGGAGCAATCTACATTCCTTCGATCATCACCCTCCTAAATGCAGTCGGGACTCCAAGGTAATTTCATTTCATTTTTTCTTTTTTTTTTCTTTTTCTTTTTTTTTTTTAACCTGTTGCGCCTCGTTTTTATTCTGTTTGGTCAGTCGATATGAAAATGAAGTGTTTNCTCCTTAATTAAAACTAATTGTCATTTTAATTGCAGGGTCCATTTGTTAGAGCTTGCAACGGGAGCTTACCTCTTTTTTTGCGGTTGTTACGATATTGCATTCGGAAAAAACCACTATTATATATACCTTTTCGTGCAGGCGATCACGTTTTTCATTATGGGATTTGGCTATGTTGGCACATTCGTACCATCTTAGCGCACGAGTGCTCGTTTTTTTTATCTTCTTGCTAATTAGTTTGCGTGTGTTCGATTACCGTCTGTGCCAACATGGAGATGGCCTTGAAGTTCTTGTGTGATTTAGTTTTAATTTCTTCTTTTTTCTTTTTTCTTTTTTATTTTCTATACTGCATTTTTTTGTGCTTTTATTTTTTTACGTGTAGAAAGAATGTATTCTTTTTAGGTGAAGCATAAGAGTTCGAGCTCAAACTTGAATGGAGTTTGTTTGTTTTTATGGTTGTGTATATTTTTGGAAAGTGATTGCACAAATATGGAAGTTTACTTTGGATTGGATAGTTAAATTTCAACATCTGAATTGAGAAAAATTGTGAGAACAACCAGAAGATGATAACTGTTATTTTTCTTTCATCATTTCAAAGTCCATATTAAAAACACACAAAGGTTTTTTTACTTTGGTTTTTCTGTTTTCCATTTATATACCATTTTATTGTAAATAGTAATCCTTACCAACTATGAGGACAGGGACTTGCCATTTATATCAGAGGAAGATTATAGAACATATTAAAGGGACCTGCCAACAAGAAAATGGTGAAGACAAAGAATTCAATGCATTAGTTGTTGAAAAGAAAAAAAATGATAACATTGATATATTAGGTGTACAAGTGGTTTTGCTACTTAATTTCAACAACTCAAAAATACCTCCATTACATCCACCAATGTGTGAAAGACTGTCTCAATAGTCAATACAGACTGTGTTCATTGTTGTTTAAATGTATTTTCACATTTAGTTTGATGGGATAAATTAAAATATGAAAGAAAATTTTAAGTTGGAATAAGATCCATTAAATGTCTTTTATAANAAAAAAAAAAAAAAATAAAAAACATATATGATAACTGAAATGGTCAAAAGTATATATACAGGATTAAACATGATGCATATATAAAGTGATTAACTGTAAAGTGGGGGTTGGGATAAAATTGTAAAATATTGACAGCAGCATAGTTACTTATATCACTATCCCAAGTTGTTTAGATTTTATACCACTTCTAGTCTTTCCTATTTTCTGACTAGTGCTTGATGAAAATAGGGAAAAGATGAATTTTCACCTCAAATTAGTCATGTATGTGTGTAGATGTTTCAATTGAAGTCAGAATATGTGGCATATGTGACAAGTCATGGAGCTGAATGAAGATTGAGCAAATATGTCTAAAATGCAAAATATTGTGCCATACGACTAACAGTTGGGACTTGGGAAGGTCAACCAGTCATAATATTTTATTAATAAAAAAAAATCTTGTACCATATCGTTAGATGTTAGGTAGATCAACCCGTCATAATATTTTTTTTAATAAAAAAATCTTATTTTTATATATTCTTTTACCTATATTGTTTTGAGCAGACCGATCCGTCACATTTTTAATGATCATATAAATTATTTTACTAATGTTATTTTTAAAAGTAACATATCTGTATGAACACTAAAAAAAATTGTTATATTCCAACGGAAATTCCTACGATAATATATTCCAACGGATATTTCAATGGTATAGCTTCTGTTGGAATGATTCCAACGGAAATTCCAATAAGAATATTGCGTTGGAATGACTTTTCCATTGGAATTTTAGATGGAATTTGATGATTCCAACGGCTATTTTTTCAACCGTTTTTTACCGTTGAAATTTTTATTTCACCTCTGTTGAAAAATCTACCGTTGAAATCGTCAAAATCCAACGAAAATTCCAATAGAAAATTCATTCCAACGGAATATTTTTGTTGGAATTTCCATTGGAATTCCATTAAAATATATTTGTATTGAAACTTTCCATTAGAATTTCATCATTTTTTTTTTATTTTTTTTATTTTTTGTAATTTTTCATCATTTTGTTGTAGTGGAAAGAATTGATAAATATGGTTGTCAAATCATTAGTACGTCTAACAATGTCGTGGAAATTGTATCTAAACTGAATTGATAAGTAATAAGTTCATATTATTTTAGATATGTTATGGCATATAATGTGCCATCTTATGGTTGACTAAACAATTCTTTTAAATGTTACATATTCATAACATTCTTCTTTTTATTCTTAAGCTCAATTTAGATCAGATAAAAAAAATAAATTATTAGTTTTTTAAAAAACAGTAGGCAATATATACTAATTTTTTATTGCAGTATATTCATGGTTGCTGAATTGTATTTGCACTTCTCCAAATCCAAACATTTTACAATATTACATGCCATAATACTACAGTGATGGGCTTATCAAATTGTGATAGTTGTACCACATTCAATTTTTTTATGTCAGTATTAAGTTGAGTCCATATCCAAACAATTAATTGCGTGATGCATTTTATTGAGGTGCCAAGAAGCTTTATTAATAAGCTTCGGTTGTCACCAACGAGGAACGGTCCAATGCAAAATCACACCATATCAAAAAAATTGAAAAAAATGAACTTATAAAGAATTAATCCACTGCACCGCAATATTTAAAAGATAATAATAATAAAAACTGAAACTGAATTGAAAATTTTCTAAATTAAAACAATCTAATCAAATCATACTGAAATGCATCATTTGACTCTGATTTAATTATAACTCAATTTTTTTATACATTTAATTTAATTTGGTGCGCTTCGGTGAAAAATCGTACAAAACAAAGAAGAAAATTAAATAGAAAATGGAACATATGATGTTTTAATAACCGGAAAAAAAAAAAAAAAAAACTAAATCGAAAGTTCTTCACACCAAAAAAAGTCGAACCAAATTACACCGAATTTCAAAGATCTGCCAAGTTTTGATCACCATTAAGGCGACTCGATCACCTGAGTTCTACCCAGTTTGAACCAAAAGTCAGTTGTACTATTAACTACATGGGGCGGTTACAATTATATACCAAATCAATTAGGGTTGTAGCACCATACTGAATTGTATGATTTGATCGGTTCTGTTCAACCCTACAATCGACTCAATCACTGAACTCGACCCGGGTTGGACCAAAAGTCAGTGCACTATTGACCACATTGGCCGGTAGAGCCCTTCAGATGAAATAATGACTTATTATGTTTTTTATTTATCTATTTTCAACCTATTTTTGTTTCTTTATATTTTGTATCATTTTTTACGAACTAATTGAACTATTTTATTCTTTTATAAGTTCAAGTTTTTCGATAATTTGAACTTATAAAAAACTAATCGAACTACACCGCAATAGTAAAAGAAAAAAAAAAGGTCGAAATAAATTGAAAATTTTCTAAATTAAAACAATCAAACGAATCACACTAAAATGCATGGTACGGCTCTGTTTCAGTGTAAACTCAGATTTTCTATACAATTGTATTGAATTTGGTGCGCTTAGGTGAAAAATCGAATCTAACAAAGAAGAAAAAATAGAAAACTGAACATATGAAGAATAATGACCTAACCGAAATAATCTTTTTCCCTAAATTTTTGCACAATAAAACCTAGTCCTTTTCCGTCGTCGGCCTCCTCCCCAGCGGCGCGCTCTGCGCTGCCACATTGTTGCTGACACTGGACCGTGCTCCTGGTCTCCCGTCGACACGTGAGCTTCTCAGTCGGGTAGCGTCTCGACGAGCCGCGTTGCTTCGGGTTGGCTCTCCATTGCTGGATATGGTTCCGTCGTTTCAATTGCGTGATTGAGCGGCTTGCTCCGATTACCGTCTGCCGGTAGTCGGAGCTAAGGTTAGCTCTCTCTTTCTCCTTGTTCTCCTGCTCCCCTGGTGTTAGGTGGTAGGTTTCTGCCGGTGGTGGGGATCGTAGCTCCGGTCGCATGTTGACTTGGGATGTCGGTAGTTGGCGAGGTGATTTGAGTTTGGGACTGGCGTGGTTCTCTACTCCACCCGTTTTACCATCGTCCCTGGGGTTAGGTGATGGGTTGCGCCGATGGTGTGGGTTGTTGGCCCCGGTGGCTAGTCAGCTTTTGGCTATCGGTTGGTGTGGGGATGTGTGCTTGGACTGGTCTCTGCCTTGCTGGTTCGAGGGTGGTCTACCTCAGAGAGACTTCAGATCTGGGGGTCAGGTCTTATTAGGCGTTTTCTGCAGTTTTAGATTTGGAGCCTTGAACCGGGTCTCTACCCCTGGGGGTGGTAGCCCTTGAAGGTTGGTGGCGTGGTTTCCTGCAAAGTCGCTTGTCGGCTGTCGTGGAAGGATTTAGTTTAGTTAAGTTTTTAGGCTTTTTTTTTGGATTGGTAAAGTTGTATCAGTTGAAATTTGATTTAGTTAATTTGGTCTATTAACAAGGTTTTTTTCCGAGGACAACGCGTCACGCCCCTATAATTACCTTCCGACTCCAATTTGTCACTAGCCGTTGGTTTCCGACGACCTCTACCGCCTATGAGTCAAACCCAGGAACGCCATTCAACGCGAAGGCCGCCTATAAATTGGTCGGCACATAGAGCAGCCACTGATGCTCCTTGTCAGAAATTTTGACTTTTGTTCGCTAATTATTTTCGCTAACCGCAAGGGTACGGTGTAGCTATAGGTAGTGGCGAGCAAGGTCGTATTCCACAGAGATTGTAGTTAAATTAATTAAGTACTAAAATAATGACGATTAAATATTATTTAGACTAACAAACTGGGATGATGATTATAAACTAAGAGATTAAACTAAGAGCTAAATTACCTAAAGTAATAAAAAATAAATCACGATATAAAAGATAGATTCTACGCTAAGCGTTCCTCGAAATTAACTCATGAAACGTTTATATTCAAACAAACCTTATTTAATTTTATCAATCATAGAGATAATCGCTAAATTGATTTCAAACCTTTCTCTCGAACAAGTTAAATCGTAGATATTAATTGTTATCTATCTCCTCTCGGTCTCAAGATGAACAACTAACTCCCATAAGTTCCTAGGATTTTCATTCTCTCGCAAGGTCCTATCAACCTCTCGGTCTGTTTATTCTCTTACGTTATAAATTTCTCAATTCTAGCAATCAATTATCTCCTCCCGGTCTCAAATCAATTACAAATATGCATTCATAGCGGCTGTCTACTCACACAATAATAATAAGCACAAGAAATTTATAAACGAAAGATAAACCGGAATGAAATAAATAAAAATTAAATCATAAATCAATCCGAGTACTAACAAATCCTAGAATCTAATATAAATCTAGCCTAGAAACATGATTTCAAAATAAGAAAAATAGATATAAAACATTGAGTTCGAAAGAAGAAAAGAAAAAGAAAGAAAAAGCTTATTCGGCTCCGTCGATCCTTTCTTTCCGGCTTTCTCCCTCGTCTTGCTCGTGTTTCTAGCCTCCAAAGGTCTCCAAAATATGTCCAAGACCCCTCAAAAACATGTCCAAGGGTTGTATATATAGTTGGGGTCGAGTCCTAGTCGAAATAGGTCGAAAATACCGAAAAAATAGGAAAAACGCGTAAATCTAGATTTTGTCGCGCCTAGGGTCACACGACTCGTGTCATAAGCCACACGAGTCATGTGACAAAGTCGAGAGGATGATTAACGACCCGTCAGAGCGATACGAACCGTGTCTCGGGCTCACACGACCCGTGTGGACCTAGGAGTCCAAAACAGCGCAAAACTTCATTTTTCTGCTCGTTTTCCATCTCCTGGTAGATTTTCTGGCGTCCAAGGCATAATACGGTTGTTAAAACAGCGTTCGGATGGCTGAGCATGATTCACGGTCATGAAATTCCGGCGACGGCGTCAACACATGCGAGGATGCAGCAGCAACTCTGGAAAGCTCGATTTTTGTCCGACATTGTGCTCTATACTGCTCAAAGACGTCCCAGGAAGGTGATAGGTGGTCGTACATGGCGTCCAGGTGGCCGGAAATGGCTGTTTTCCGGCGGCGCAGCTGCTTCCGTACAGTCCGGCGAAAGTTCGAACTCCATGTGGATTCTCCGTCCAAATTACGTCGGCAGCGGTAAGATAGGTGGTGAGGATGGACGGAGGCCATTTCCTGGCGTCGAGGTAGTGCTCCGGTCGAAGTTTTATGGCTGCACTTTCATCAATGGCGTACGTGAGTTCACATTGGAGAAGAAGGCACCTTCTTTTCTTTTCTGGTGAAATGACCATCGTGCCCTCACTTAAAATGCTGAATTGGGCTGGTTGTATGGCCAATGTTGGGCTGTCTAGTTAGGCTTTGATGGGATGTGCAATTCGGCCTGTCCCAATACATGGCTCTTATTCGTTCTTCATCCTTTCATGCTATTTTCGTCTCTAAAAATTAAATCGACCCTGTTTTCTGTTAAAACTCAAAATAAAACACCTTCGTCATACCTTAATAAAATTAATTAAATATATAATTAATTGTACAATCATTAAATAATAACAAATCTTATATCAAATTACGACGAAACGGACACGAAAGTCACTATAAAATGCACGTAAATATGACGCATGTCAACTTTCTTATGGTCAGTTTCTTTTTCACCTCTGAAATTTGTCTGTTTGAAAATAAATGTTTTTTACAAGTTTTTTTTTCACTCAAATTTTGACAAACGATTTGTCAGTTATCAATTTCAGTTTTTTTTTTTTAATTTGACATATTTTTAAACTTGTTTGTATTTTTCTAAATAACTTGTCTAGTTATTTTTTTGAGTAATGCTACAGAGCCCACTTGAATGACATCTTGAGTTACAATTCAAGTGGAAATTCATTATTTTTTAATTTTTTGAGTAATGCTACAGAGCTCACTTGGATCACAACTTGGGCTACGACTCAAGTGTAAATGCAATATTCTTTAATTTTTTGATAATGCATTTATACTTGGGTTGTAACCCAAGTTGTCATCCAAGTGGGCTAAATAGCATTACTCTAATTTTTTTGATAATGCATTACACTTTGGGGTAATTTTAAGTTTACCTTGTGGTTTTAAAATAATTGCAATCCTACCATGGTGTTATATTTTATTGCATCATTACCAATTAGATGTCATTTAATTGTGTATATGCAAATATATCAGTTACCAAATAAGAAGTGGAACTGCTCCTTAAATTGCTCCTATAATTCAATAACTGAAGGCAATCACAATTAAAGAAAAAAAAAATCTGTTCAACATTGAAATAACGACACTGAAAACGGCCATGTCGGACCAGACTATTCAGCGCGATATATATTGTATATTTTGTGTATATATACTGTATATTTTGCGTATATATATTGTTTATTGATTCTATTGGTTTTTAAAAACTTTATATAGTATATGTTTGGGGTATATTATATATATATATGTAGTATATTTATCCAGAACCAATACTTACTTCTTTTGTTGCCCTCATCGCCGGAAGTATGGCCTCAACCGCAAGGTATATATATGTATAAAATAAAATCTTTATAATTAATCATCTATCCTATACAAAACTGTAACATATAAAAATTATAAAATCTTTATAATTAAGGAGGTATAAAATAACAAAAAATATACATATCATAAACATGTATCCCAAACAAAAAAAAAAAATGTGTTACCAATTAGAACATGGGTTGTTCATCATAGAATTGAGAAACACGAGCTCAACAAGCTAACAATTATAAAAACCACACTTCATACTAGAGAAATTAACATAAAACACTAACATTGTGAAGTCAAAATGTAGTTCTCTCCTGTCCAAGAGCTGAATCAATCTAATCATTCGCTTTCTTCATCCTGGAAGGATGATACATTACTCGGACGGAAACATATACTGATAATATACTGTATATACCCGTAACATATACATAATGGAACCTATCTGTCAATGAATCAAGCACACCAAGTGTTCGGCAAAATGGATTCAATCATGACCTTGGCATCTCTGACCAATCCGGTTTTCACCAGGATGTGTATGAACAGATTCAACACGCAATAGTTGGAAATCCTATGTTTGGCTTGGGCTTCGTAGGAGGCGAGGTTGCTCAGCCCGGTTAAGCCGCGAAGAACGAGGATGGTGACGAAGCCGCAGAGGAAATGCAGGGTTTTTGGATCTGCCTTTCACAGCGAAGGGTCGAGACAAGGGAGGCGTCGTTCGCGGCAAAGACGACCATTATTCTCGATTTAAATCTGGTGAAACCGATCGGCTTGCAGCTCCTGATGGTGGGAAAGGCTTTGCCGGGACGATGATTAGGGTTTTGATTATGTATCTAAATTATTTATGTAATACATTTTAGGTAAAGCTGCAAATAAAATTATGATTTCTTGCAATATTGCTAATATTTGTCGAAGGGTTTTAATTATGTAATAAAATATAAATTACTTGGTGTAGGAGGTAATTTTCTCTTACACTTTGGTTGTAACCCAAGTTGTGAGCATTACTCTTATTTTTTTTTTTTTAATAGTTGGTAGTCACATAATTTTGCCCCTTCACAATTATATACCAAATCAATTTGGGCTGTAGGCCCAATACATTTAAATGCAGATTTCTAAAAGAAGTAATGCTAAATCGATTCTCTTCAGCCGAAACATTGAAACGAAGTACACTCCCCATGGCGAGAAGCTCATTGCGCCAACGCCTCCTTTCAAAACCCCGCCCAGCACCTCCCGCCAACCCTTACTGCACCTCTACGGCCGCAGACCCGCCGGCGCATACGAAACTTCTAGAAGACCTCCAGCAGATTAGGGTCCTCATCCAGCAGAGGCAGACCAACAGGGCGAAAAACAGCCTCCGCGCGCTCATCCCTCTGCAATCCGCTTCTCAGCTCTACAATTCCTTCTCGCAAACCTTGCCGCCGTCGGGCACGAAGCCGGCGTTCGCAGACGCTCTCCTGACGGCCTACGCAGAAGCCAAGCGCCCCGACGATTGCGGCGAATTGTACGGCCTCATCAGGGGCGAAGGTTATTTCCCCTCGATCCCGGCCTTCAACCTCCTTTTGCAGTCTCTGGTGGACTCGAGCCGATTCAAGAGGACGCTCGAGGTTTTCTCCGACGCAGTTGATTCCGGGGCCTCGCTTGATTATTTCAGTTACGGGAAAGCGATACAGTCGGCGGTGAAGCTGGGGGATGTGGGGAAGGGTTTGGAGTTGATGGGTCGGATGAGGAGTAATGGTTGGAAACCGGGCTGGTTTGTGTACAACGTTTTGATCAGTGGATTGTGTAAAGAGAGGAGGCTCGACGATGCCCGGAAGTTGTTCGATGAAATGCTCAGGTTGAATGTGGTCCGGACAAGGGTGACCTATAATACGCTGATCGACGGGTGCTGTAAAGCCGGAGATTTGGAAGGGGCCTTTGTTTATCGAGATAGGATGAAAAATGACAAAGTGGAGCCAAACGTTGTGACTTATAACACATTGCTCAATGGGCTCTGTAAGATGGGTAGAATGGAAGAGATCACTAAGGTTTGGGATGAAATGGAGGCCCACGGGATCGTGCCAGATGGGTTCAGTTACAGTCTGATTCTAGAAGGGCACTCTAGGCGAGGTGATGTTGAGGCCTCGATAAATTTGTACAGTGATGCGGTTAAAAGAGGCGTGAACATGAATGCATACACATGTAGCGTTTTAATAAACACTTTGTGCAAGGAAGGGAAAATGGATCGAGTGGAGGAGCTCTTGGCGAAGCTGAAAGAATCTGGAGTTGCTCTTACTGAGGTCATGTTCAATACTGTTGTAAACGGCCATTGCAGGGCAGGAGATATCGAAAAAGCCCTCTTGGCTGTTGAGAGAATGGAGAGGGAAGGTGTGGGGCCCAACTGCATCACGTACAATACAGTGATCAACAAGTTCTGCGAACTGGGCCAGATGGACAGTGCAAATGAATGGGTCGGCAAAATGAAGGCAAAGGGCATTGCTCCAGATGTGCAGACGTATAATATCCTGATTGGTGGCTATGGTGGAAATTGCCAGTTCGAAAAGTGTTTGCAGAATCTTGACGAGATGGAAGCCAATGGTTTGAAGCCCAATGTTGTCACTTACGGGTCCCTGATAAACGGCTTCTGCAAGAAAGGGCGGGTTCTCGAAGCTGAGGTCATCTTCAACGACATGCTGACGAGAGGCGTACTCCCGAACACTCAGGTTTACAACATGCTCATACACGGTTTCTGCTCGGTTGGAAAAATCGACGATGCCATTAGGGTTTTCAACGAGATGTTAAACAATAATAAAGTGCGTCCCACCATTGTGACGTACAATGCGCTCGTGAAGGGGCAATGCAGGAAAAACAGGCTCCAAGAGGCAGAAGAATTAGCCTTTAGTGTTGCTCGTGTAGGCTTGACTCCTGATGTGATCACGTTCAATACCTTGATCTACGGGTACTCTGCTGCGGGCGAACTGGACAAGTGTCTTGAATTGTACGAGAAGTTGAAATCGTCTGGGCTGAGGCCCACGCTAAGCACGTACCACCCGCTGATAAGCGTGAGCAGAAAGGACAGGCTGGACCTCGTCGAGAAATTCGTTCAAGAAATGTCGAAATTCGACTTGGCCCTCGACCGAGTTATTTACAATGGGCTCGTTCAGTGCTACGTACAGCATGGAGACATTGAAAAGGCTAACCAGCTGTGGCAAGAGATGTTGGGTTCAGGGATTTGTGCGGACAAGATTACTTACAATAGCTTGATAACCGGATGCTTGAAGGAAGGGAATATGAAGGGTGCAGGAGATCTTTTTGAAGGCATGATTTCGAGAGGAATTGCGCCGAGTGACGAGACTTTCAACACGTTGATCGAGGGGCATTGCAAGCTGGGGAATTTTAGTGGGGCTTATGTGTGGTATGAGGAGATGTTGAGAGCCGGGCTTCTGCCGCGTGTGTCGGTCTGTAACGGGCTTCTTTCTGGGCTGAGAGAGGAAGGGATGTTGGAGGAGGCTGAGATTATGAGCTCTCAAATGAGTGCTAAGGGAGTTGAGCAGGGTTCGAACGAGGATCGCTCGGCTGTTCACTGCTGAGGTGATGTTTGATTGAGGTTGTGATTGTAATGATTGAAACATTTTCAGGGTATTTATTGACTGTTGTCATTTCAAGAGTAGTTTGAAATTTGAAGAGGGGAGCATAGTTGGTGTGGTTATGTTTGATCAGTTGAAAAGATGGTCTCAGACTCTCTCGCAGAATGTGTTCTGAGATTGGGCATCACTTAAATGGTTTTAAATTAAGAATTTTCGCTCAATTTAAAATTAAAAAAAAAAAGGGCCCAATTATACCATGTCAGCCCAGTTTATAAATTGGGCACAAACCAAATTTTTTCTGGGCCCAAACCAAAAATACTTTTGAAAATAATACATTGACTTTGTATACTTTCTCCCTTAAATTACATGATTTGTAAATAAAAAAGTGAACAAAAGTATAATAATGTATAAATGTGCATTTTTGTTAATTGCCAAACTAGTGCGTGGCCCGTGTGATGCACGGGAAAACAATATTACGATTGTAATATAAATTAAATATATAAATAACATTAATTATGATTTATCCATTGTTTTTAAATTAAATCGGGTTGGACACAGTCCGATCGGATGGACCGAGGATCGGTTTATAACCAGTCTAGTTCGCTCGAATAAAATATTTGCTCTCGAATCTGTCAATACCAGTCGGTTGGACAGGTAGGATCGATACGATTTTCTAAATAAATTTTGTTATATTTAAAGTTATTTTAAATAAAATTAAATATTTAAATAAAATAGAGATTTATAGATTATTTATCCATTAGTTTAAACATTTGAATTTTATAAATTGTTCAGATATCCAAGTAACACATTTTATTTAAATTTGTTACAAAAAATTTATAGATTATTTATCCATTAGTTTAAACATTTGAATTTATAAATGGTTCAGATATCCAAGTAACACATTTTATTTAAATTTGTTACAAAAAGTACTATATATATATATATATATATATATATATATATATAAATGTTTATAAATTAAAATTTGAACAAACCACAAATGATTTAATAAAATAGTTTGATCGTTTCGATGATGGTCCAGTTCTAAAAATCTTATATTTACTGTACATCAATAAATATTATAATAAAATATTATTTAATTCACATAAATATTAATAAAATGATATATAAGTATTCATAAATCATTAAACATGTTGTAATAAAAGTATTGTTAATACGATTATTTGAAGTTTGGACTACATCACATTCACGTAATAAAATATTTTCAATATAAAATTTATATTTAGGTTCAATAATCGATTTGGTGTGGTCGAACTCATACATAATTTAGTCACCTGGGACCAACCATGCTGTGTCAAATTTTTTGACTATCTTAAATATCACTTAAAAGTAATTCAATCAACCTGGGCAGTACCCTAATTCAATCACCCGATTGACCCGAAGAAATTTTCTTATTTTCTTTGAATATATTTAATTTAAACCGATTGGGTAGGCTTCCGCCAGGCTCGCCATGTAATCAGCCGCATAATTGGCTTCTCTATGTACGTGTTGGATAGAAAGATATACTAATTAATGTAGCTGAATAAAATGATTTTTCAAAATATAAGATATTTATAATTCTTAATATTTGCTTACAATATTATTATTTTTAACGGATTATTATATATTCCTTACATAAAAACCAAAATATATATTTACTATATTTTTAAAATAATTTCATAAAGTTACAAAAAATAAATATTTTGGGCGCATAAGTGGCGTCTCGACCGCTTAGATCACAGCCTAGACCGTCTCGCCTAACTCACCTAATTGCTCGAGCACCTAGAAAGATCAGGCGCCTAGAAACACCGCCTGAACGAAAATTCTAACATAAAGTGCATGTTTGGATATAAATCATGTTCAAACAAATATAATCACAAAATTAAATTTAACTCAACTAAACTCTCCTCAATATTATAAATATAATTAAATAATACCAATCAATCATTTTCACACATCACGTCAGTTTTATTTCACTATTCATTCACTCACGTATAGTTACACATGACTTCCAATCACATCTCTCATACTTTTACATCAAATAAAATTTAATCATTTTATTTTAGATAGTATTATAATAAAAACTCAATTATCATGCAAACATAATTCAACCAACTTTTCTAAAATTAACTCAGGCTAACCAAAAATCTAATTAAGCTATGTTTGGTAGACAAATAAGCTAGCTTATAGCTTATTTGGTTAGCTTATAAGCTTTCCGTTTCCAAATAAGCTCCGTTTGGTAGGACAAGCTTTTTTAAAAAGCTCGAGCTTATTTGATACGCTTATTTAGGTAGCTTTTCAAATAAGCTAGTTGAAATTTTTATTTCAGCTAGCTTATCAATTAATTTTACAAAACACTTTTATCATATAAGTTAACTTTTTAGCTATAAGTCATAAGCTAAAAAATTACTGATAAGCTATAAGCTAGCTTATCAGCTATCAGCTAGTTTTACCAAACATAGCCTAAAAAACTTATTTGCTTAATGTGTAATCTTATTTTCAGAACTCTGGTATTATCCTTTAGCTTTGGTGTGAATTTACAAATTTTGACTAATATGTTTGGTAGACAAATAAGTTAGCTTTTAGCTTATTTGGTTGGCTTATAAGCTTCTTTTATTTAAATAAGCTTCGTCTGGTAAGGCGCACTTTTTAAAAAAGTTCGAGCTTATATAAGCTAGTTTTTCAACTATAAGTTATAAGATAGTTTGTCAGTTAGTTGTACCAAACATAAACATAGCCTAACTTTCTTTTTCAATTTTTGACATCAAATTTCTTTCATGCATCCTTATCGCCCGTGACATGCAACACCACGGGCGTTCAGGTTCGGTCCGCATGAGTCGTGACGCCACTAGTTTTCAGCTGATTTTCAAATGGCTGTTTTGTTCTTAAATACATTCTTTTATTGGCTTAGTTGATTTTCTAATGGCTATTTTTGTTCTTAAATACATTTTTTTTATTGGCTTCCTAATAGTTGATAAATAAGAATAAAGCATATTCGGGTCCATTATCGAATATGCTAGTTTTTATTTTATGACAAGCTTATTGGAAATTTGAAAAACTTGCGTGTTGGGGTTTACTCGCTCTGCCCAATTTTATTGAATAGGAAAGATAACTAAATAAAGTTATAAATTAACTTATATTATTAAAAAATAATTAAAGTTCATTGATATTGAAGTCGTATTCAAAAGTCAAAACCAAAAAATCCAATTACCGCACACTGTTTTCAGATTTTCACATCTAAGAGCATCTCCAATGCTCAACTTTCAACATTAATTAAATTTGAACACATGTCAATCAATGGATTAATGTTTAATCTACATGAATTGAATGTTAAAAGAATAGGACTTTCATTTGAATTGTTGCCTCCAATGCATCCATTCAACAACCATACAATTTGTATATGTGGATTTATTCAATTAGTAATAAAATCAAAGAGTATATTAGAAAAAAACCACAAATTCCAATAATTATATGCATGATGTTATTTTTTGTTGATTCAGTTATTTTTATTTATATCATCAAATTTAAAAAATTATTATTTATTCAATAATTTCTCAGTTACAATATGTATAATCACACAATAAATATTTTTTTAATTGGTTCAAAATAAAACAACAAAATATTAAAATTGCAATAACTCAACAAACAAATATCATGAACATAATATTTTACTTTTAAGGACATTATTATTGATAAATTTTTTAAATTTTAGTTGTAACTCATCAAATAATTATAATGTATTCAAATAAATTCTCAAATGTTTTATTGGATAAATGTAAGGGTGGGATTTTTCCAAGTTTATGAAAAGCTCAAAATTTGTGTCAAATAATTATCAAAATGATGAGTCATCATGTTAGAAAGAATGTGAGAAATTAGAAAGTGAGCTTGACAATGTTAACATTAATTTCTTACACATAAGCATGAAAGGACCCATAATCTAATGCATTGGAGGATATATTACTCACACACTTTCTATGTAGATTAGATGGATAACTTTTTACCCTTTCAAAAGAATGCATTAGAGATGCTCTAAGTATCAAAATTCAATGCTTTGCATTAAAAAATGAAAAATGCTCTTTCCTTTTATTAGTTTTCCAAAGCATTAAAGCACAGAAAGTACTCGAACCATTTTTCTTGTTGCCCAAACAACCTCAATCGCATCTAAATCAACGGCCCTAATTAAGCCTTGACCAGTCTAGAAATACCCAACCTTTCATCATTTCTGCTCACTGTTTATTCTCACTCTAAAACTCGCCTTCGAAGCCGCTCCCTCTCTCTCAGATCTAAACTCTCTCTGCAAAAATGGCGACCATCAAGAGCGTCCACGCCCGTCAGATCTTCGACAGCCGTGGCAATCCTACGGTTGAGGTTCGTCCTTTGTACCGNTTTTTTTTTTTTTTTTTTTTTGGTGTAACAGTTTTTGTTTTGGATTAGATTGGTTTTCTGATGAGTCCGTTTGGAGATTAGTATTCTGATTTGCTTTTGTTTTCTAGATTTGTTTGTGTTCGGATGAACCGATTGAAATAGAATAGTGTTCATTTGCCTGATTTTGCTGAAATTGTGCTGTAATGATGTGTGGCGGTTGCGAATTAATTGCAGGTTGATGTGCACACATCGAACGGTATTTGTGCTAGAGCTGCTGTTCCTAGTGGTGCATCTACTGGTAATTTCCATTAATCACGCTCCCCTTTCTCTTGTATTCACTCACTGATGTTTGATTCAATATCATCATTGCAAATTTTATTGAAAGGTTAATGTAAGAATGTTTACCCTCGATGTAAGCAAAGATGCTTTAGGCTTTGTGATGGAAATTTTATTTTGTCTTGCAAGATTATTCGAATTTAAATCTTGTGATTTTACGCACATGCAAGAAAAAAGATGTTATATACCTTGTATGCCTTTATCTCTTGGCTTTTACACAGAGATGAAACACACACACTTGTATTGAAATTTGTGCTTTCATGTTAGGAATATACGAGGCTCTGGAACTGCGAGATGGAGGATCTGACTACCTTGGCAAGGGTGTCTCAAAGGTTATTGATAGTGGATTATCCATTACTTGTTTATCCCAATTCAATTTATGATGCTGATGTTTTGTTTTTCTTTTCATATTAATGTAGGCTGTTAACAATGTCAACGCCATTATTGGACCTGCCCTAGTTGGAAAGGTATCTTCTTGACAACTTATGCCACTTTTCTGTTTTTGTTCGTCAAATATTTTGAATTTTTAATGCATCAGTGCCCTAAATGTCCATTTAGTTTATATGTAATTGGCAAGCCCCAGTGAGATCATTTTGCTTTCTTTTACAGGACCCAACAGATCAGACTGCTATTGACAATTTCATGGTTCAACAACTTGATGGCACTCAGAATGAGTGGGGTTGGTGCAAACAGAAGGTAATTATAAATTTGTTTTATCTGTGTGACTTTCATCCTTTGTAAGAGTATGTAGGAAAAATATATTTACCTGATTGTGTGAATTTTTGGGTGCTAAAAGCTTGGTGCAAATGCTATTCTTGCTGTGTCCCTTGCGGTGTGCAAAGCTGGAGCTGCTGTCCTCAATATCCCTTTGTACAAGGTATACTGAACAGATAGTTTTTTATTCTCATGTTTTCTTTTAACTACTATTATTATTATTTAACCAAATTATTTATTTTATCAGTCTGTTTCTTCTTTTCACCCTATCATCATTTGCATGGTTGTACTTTCCACTTTCAGCACATTGCTAACCTAGCTGGCAACAAGAAGCTTGTGCTCCCTGTCCCTGCTTTCAATGTCATCAATGGTGGTTCACATGCTGGAAACAAACTGGCCATGCAGGCATGTATCTTTTGTCCTGCGTGTGGGTATACTGACTTTCTTACATTCCTATTTATTGACACATAAACTCTTGTTTACAGGAGTTCATGATTCTCCCAGTTGGGGCTTCTTCTTTCAAGGAGGCCATGAAGATGGGTGTGGAAGTGTACCACCATCTGAAGGTGAGTCTCATATTCGGTTTCACGTTTCTTTTTATTTATACCTCTTAAGAAAAGAAAATTATTGCATTATTGTGCTCGTGCTATGAATTTAAAATTCATGTCCACTAAAATATTTAATTTATTGTGATGTCAGTCTGTTATTAAGAAGAAATATGGTCAGGATGCCACCAATGTTGGAGATGAGGGTGGCTTTGCTCCCAACATTCAGGTAATGTTGTTTCTTTTTAAGATGAACTGAACCTTGATTGCTTTT
>BKCP01011070.1:326579-338958 GCA_008636005.1 Striga asiatica | reverse complement strand
CAACTAAATATTCGTGTTTTGTCATGATTGCTGCTTCACCAGGAGAACAAGGAAGGACTTGAATTGCTCAAAACAGCTATTGCTAAAGCAGGTTATACCGGAAAGGTGAGCGTGCCTCCTTATTCCACACTTTGTACTTCAGTTACACTTACAGGCACTTGTCATGTATTGATGCAATTGATGACATTACTGTTATTCCTTCTTTAGGTCGTCATCGGAATGGATGTCGCTGCCTCTGAGTTTTATGGAACGGACAAGACTTATGATTTGAACTTCAAGGAAGAGGCAAGTTGCTATTATCGGTTGAAATAATGATCTAATACAAGTGGTTGTTAATATTCATATTCTATCTTGTTGTCTTTGGCAGAACAATGATGGCTCGCAAAAGATCTCTGGTGACAAACTCAAGGATCTCTACAAGTCATTTGTCTCTGAATACCCTATTGTATCTATTGAGGACCCCTTTGACCAGGATGACTGGGAGACCTATGCGAAACTCACTGCAGAAATTGGGGCCCAAGTACAGATTGTGGGAGATGATCTCCTCGTCACCAATCCCAAGGTGATTGATGCTTTTATAAGAGCTAATTTGTTACTTGTAGAACTCTTTTTAATAATCTTTTTACTCAACTTTCTGTTTATTTAATGTGCTTGCAGAGGGTTGAGAAGGCAATCAATGAGAAGACTTGCAATGCGCTTCTTTTGAAGGTATTGTATATAATTGGGCAACTTTTTAAAAATAAAATATAAAGTTAAGCTTCTTAGGCTTGTCTAATTACCAAAAATTACATCTCTCATAAGTTTGCGAATGCTCTCTCTGCCATCTATCCTTACTTGACCTAACCGTTAGTGCGAATAATTGAGTATTTTTGTTAATAAA
Organism: Striga asiatica; assembly: GCA_008636005.1. Classification (NCBI taxonomy): domain Eukaryota; kingdom Viridiplantae; phylum Streptophyta; class Magnoliopsida; order Lamiales; family Orobanchaceae; genus Striga; species Striga asiatica. The sequence goes on along the minus strand of BKCP01011070.1, from coordinate 338,078 downwards.
TAAAACCCTAGATTCTTTGCATTCAATTAAACTCTGGCGATGCTATGTGTAAAATAAGTCTGTAATGGTAATAACATTGACTTCTTTGGTTACCAGGTTAACCAAATTGGGTCTGTGACTGAGAGTATTGAGGCAGTAAGAATGTCCAAGCGTGCTGGTTGGGGCATAATGGCCAGTCACCGCAGGTTTGAAAAACTACTTTTCTAGTCAGATATATATATGCCCGATTGTTCTTTGATTTGTAGGACTTATGTTTTACCGATCAATTATGTTTCTTTTTATGGATTATTAAAATCATCCGTTGTGAATACAGCGGAGAGACAGAGGATACTTTCATTGCTGACCTTTCTGTAGGATTGGCCACGGTAACTTTTTTATATATAAAAATCTTTTATATCACAACTTCTATTCACTCCATTACTTCAAGTTGATATCCGTTTTGAATTTTCAGGGCCAAATTAAAACTGGTGCACCATGCAGATCCGAGCGTCTTGCAAAATACAACCAGGTAAAATATCTGATTATATATTTGGGATATTGAATAAATTAGAAACTTTCTTCGTGAATATAAGCATATCTCAAAAGGCAACATTGCATTTATGAAAACATTACAGTTCCCTTCAACCGAATTCTGGTTTTTTAAGCGTTCAACTTTGAGGATTTATTGTAGTTATACAAATATTGTGGTTTATCATGATTTAAATATGAAATAGTAATATTAATGTTCACAAACGGGTGCAGTTGTTGAGGATTGAAGAGGAACTTGGGGCAGAGGCAGTATATGCTGGAGCCAGCTTCCGTGCACCCGTTGAGCCCTACTAAACAAATTCGGTGTTGGAGATTTTTAACATCTTATGTACCATGGGTCATGTTTGGATTGTTGGGACCCATTTTAAATAATCGGAAGAGTTTTTTTGTTTTCGACGAGTAGTGCATTTTGAGAGCTTGAGCGATGATGTACGAACTCACTTTTTTGCTCCTTCGGATTTTTGGAAGGTTATTCATCTTTATGAATCTGCTGGGTCTTTTTTCGTTTTCTCCAATTTTTCATCGAAAAATTTGGTTGATTACCAAGTGTGCTTGGTAGCCTTTATTTAAACATGTTTTGCTGGTAAATTCTGTTCTACACACGTGTGACCTTGAGTAGGAGTCTCAAATTTTGGGCTGTCTAGAAATGGATCAAATTGAGGAAGGAGGTCTTGAGAAGGATTTCCAAAGATTTTACCTATCAGCTGTGGAAAAGGGGGGAATTCTGCGTGGGACTGAGGAACATTCTAAATTCAGTAGATATGTGGGTCCAGATAAGAAATATCTCGTTTAACTGCCAACCCTTGGCAACAAGCTATAAAATCTAGAGATTATGTATGAACATCTTTTGGACTTCTGCTACTACTACTGTGGAATAGTTGGTCATGGGAAAAAGGTCTGTGAGCAGAGAAAATTTCATGCTGAGAGGGAAGTCTCAGAGAAGGGCAATATGGGGACTGGCTGAGAGTAAACGAGTCGTGGTACAGTAAAATAAAAAATAAAAAATAAAAAAAAAAGAATAAAAAAAAAAGGCTGAAAAAGAACCTTCTAGCAATGAGCCAGGTTGTTACTAGCTCTGAGGAGGAAAAGAGTGCTAAGAAAAGAAAGGAAGAGCAAGAACCAGCTTTAAATGGACCCATGGGGTAAAATGAAAACTTTGGTGTGGAATTATAGAGGTTCAGGGGACTCTACAATTCCCCAATTAAAGGACTCTTTTAGACTTCATTCCCCAGATTGTTGCTTCCTAAGTGAAAATAAAAAGAAAGTAAGAGTTCATTACCACTATCTGTAACTCTTAAATTACAAGATAGGTGGACAGTTTTTTAGGGATCAAAACGGGGCTTTTTCTTTGTTGCCCTCAACAGGTGGAGGTGGATTAGCTTGTGGTAAGACAATTTTGTATTCATGTCCAGTTTAAAGGTAATGTGATAGAGAGAGTATTTGGATGACTTTCATTCAGGCTAGTACTGATAGTGTGATAAGAAAGATTCATTGGGACTTCTTATTCAAGGAAATGAGTAACTAGAGAAAAGTTTGGTGGATTGGAAGTGAGTTCAAGAAAAAATTGAAGGGGGACAATAAAGAAGTAATGGAAGCTTTGCATGTTTCAAGTGATTCATTAGAGATATGGGAATGGAAATAATTTCTTTGTAAGGACACCCTTTTACATGGTGTAGTATGTGACAAGAGGAGGACTATTTGAAAGAAAATTTGGACAGGTTCTTTTACTTCCCTTAATTGGCAGCTTAGGTTTGCTGCAGGAAAAGTCACACATATCCATAAGTGATCTTCAGATCATCATATGTTGCTTTATGAGGAAAGGGAAGGAAAAAAATGAATTTTAAAAAATAAATAAATAAATAAAATAAAATATTTTGATCGCAGGTGAGTTGAAGAAGAAAAAATTGTTGTTGAGTCTTTGAATAAAAAGACAAGTGGGCATCCTTTGGTCCAACTTCAAGGAAAAATAAGAAACTGTGAAAAAAATTAAAAAAAAAAAAAATCAACAGCTCAAAAACAATTGACTGATTGAGAGGTGTAAAAATTAAGATGCAGCTAGAAAATCTGTTGAAATAGGAGGAGATAGATATTGGAGGATCTGGGGCAAGTTAAAACAGAGCTAAAGAGAGCTTATAATGATGAAGAAGTATTTTGGAGGGACATTCAAAGAAGAAATTTAAATTGGATCAGGGAATGAGATAAGACTATTAAATTCTTCCATTCTTGTACCATTCAAAGAAGAAATTTAAATTCCGTGATGAAGCTTCTGAAGGAGGATGGATCAGTTGGGTTATAAGTTGTGGGTCCTGACCACAGTAATTTAAGAATGAGCATAGAAAATAAATACAAAATAAGTAAGGTTAATGAGATGACAGAGACTGAAAATGATAGAAATTGCAAAGAGAAAATGGAAATAAGAAAATAAATAACGAGAATTTGAGGACGTGCATTGAAAATTATAAAAAATAAAATAAAATGCTGGCTATGGGGTTCGAACCCATGCGCACTTATGTGCAGAAGATCTTAAGTCTTCCCCCTTAACCTCTCGGGCAAACCAGCTGAATTGTGGACAAGTTTAACTAGTATTTAAATTATACCATTCAGAAAAACCCAGCGGTTTAAGCTTTTTTATCCGGCAGCAGGTTGTTTCATTTTTCGAAGAAAATAAAAAAGGAGGGAAATAACGAAGCACTTGGCGTACGTATTTTGGGCAGACAAATCCCAGCTGCTCCAACGTCTAATAGTGCCCACAGCCCAGATATGATCCAATCTCTGTTCAATTTTTTTTCCTAGTGTTGCTAGTTTCATGCATTTAATTTAAGAGAATAGTTTCTCAAACTTGACGTCCGCAGTTCGTTCCATAAGAAAAGAGAAACCTGAAAACGGAGATTTTTGTAATTCAACACGACCCTTCACATACAACACTAGTATTTCACAATACTAAAGTCTTTCACAATAATACACAAAACCAATTTTGCCCACAGATAAACTACACCTTGGATAGTAATTACCATTCATCAAATCGATTGGAAATAACAACAAACTAACAGTTATAGTGGTAATTGAAATGTGAAATCAATACAGCAGACAGTACGTAAAGAGACGAATGAAAAAGCATGACATTCATATAAGAGACGAAATGTGAAATGTGAAAACATGCCACAGTACGTAAAGAGACGAATGAAAAAGCATGACATTCTTATAATAATCCAGAATTCGTCATCCCATAGGAAAGCATGCCAGTTGCCACTACATTGTTCACAATCTACACAAAACAAGCTCTCTTTCATTAATCGAAACCACAAAACAACCTTTCAGAATGTCAAAGGCAAAAATGCCGAAAGGACAAGTTCCAAATTACTTTCCACCAGCATGCTTGGCTTTTGTGTGGGATTCAAGGCCTTGCTCAGAAGTAAACGTCCTGCAGGCAAAACGAACAGCACCCCAGTTATTACAGTTTCATTCCATCATAATTTCTAGGGATACTTGCAATACCCAGATATCTTTTGAAGGATGTTTTCAGAAATAGGCTTTGTATGTAATTATTCGTAACTAATAATCATAAGGTGTACCTGTTGCAGCTCTTGCAAGAATGTGAACCCCCAGGTTTTGGTGTTTGCTGATTTGGCTTGTTAGCAGGTGTCTTCCCAGCCTGTTTTGCCGGGTGAGGTGTGTCTACATGACCACCAGGCTTTTTGCCGTCTGTAAAGACAATTAATATATTTTACATACATTTAAAACAGTGGACTACAGAACACTTGAAGCTACACTAGTTATAGCAAAACTTAAACGAGAGAATTACCTGTTCCCTGCGGAGTTGCTTTTGCTTTTTTGCTTTGTACTGGTGTTTTTGTAGCAGATTCTACAGGCCTCTTCTTGCTAGGCTCGGCCTTCAGGGGAAATCATAATAAGTTAAATTCCCACATCATCATCATCATCATCATAATAATAATTATTATTATTAAAGACCCTTCGAGTCAGGTAATCGGTACATATTACCTTTTTTGGTGTCTCTTCATCACTCTCATCTGATTCATCTCCATCCTAAAGTTATAAATTTAAAGATTACTCATACGTTAAAATGATAGCATGAGATATTTACGGCACCTAACGTTATAGAGTTTAGAATTCAAGTGACAATCGCACAAACAAACAAACAAACAAACAAACAAATAACAAGGCAACAAGAAATGGAGAATCCATGCACCTCATATTTAAACACAGACCCTAAGCAAACATGATTGTAAGTTGACTTTATTATCATTTATATTAAAAAATTTAACTCAATAACTTGAACACAAATTCGAAGAATATGAGCCTACAATTCCTGTGGTTGACGAACCGACAGTTTGCAATTATAGAGAGAGTACAAAGCTCGCATGTTTCCAATGGGTCCATAAAACGGTGATTAACTGGAAGTTTGTTCTGAATAAAAACAATTCTGTTAACTTAAAACAACAACATAAACCATAACAAGACTTAAAATGAGTCAAAATAAACCTGAGAGTCTGAGTCGTCTTCATCATCAGACATAAAGTCTTCATCAGTGCTTTCCTCATCCTCTTCAGCATCTGTATCTTTCTTTGGCTCCACAATCTTCACCTTTTGCTTACCACCATCAGACTCCTTACCTTTTCCGGCATTAGCATTAGAAGACTCGGGTTTTTCTTGCTTAGGCTTTGACTCAGATTTGTCTGCAAATAAGACACCATGTTAAAAAATCACGAGAACGTTAAAGCATTTTAATAAAGCCAGTAGCAAGAGCTACAGATGTGGTACCATTATTAGCAACTGGAAGTGGGTTATCCTCTTCTTCCTCAGAGTCAAATTCGTCTGGATACGTAATACAAACATGTTATACAGTTGATAAGAAGACATAAGGTAACATGGAATCATAGAACAAAGGAAGGACGATGACCAATGAAGAATGGTTACCTGATTCTCCCTCTGTCCCAGTGCGAATCAACAATGGCACCGAGTTAAGGAATACAATTAAAATGAGAATCTATATAGTACAACAAACAAGAACAATAGATAAATTAAAAAGAGGATAACATATTTAAAGGATATTCTTCACATGGGTTACTGGCCTTGTATCCATGGAAATACACACTTGCACTTTTAAAGTTGTGCGACAGCTCAAAATCTCTGTCAAACACTAAGTCAAATTGTTGCTGAGGCAACTTCTCAGCGAAGAGTGTTCCAAGAACAAGCCTCTTTCCATCAATATTCACAAACAAGTAGACAGCTTCATTTCCTTTTTCCTTTTTAACCTCACCAATGCAAGCCTGTTGAAAACAGAACATTATAGTACGGGAAATTATTATTAAAGGAAGTGACAACATTTTTTCATAAGAATTGTTTGCGACCTGAGAAAGATGTAAGATCATCCCATCACCAGGCGAAACCGTAAGGGGCTCTCCGCTTTTCACCTCAACACCTGCCAAACACAATAATATGAGTGACTTTTTATCAATATTTTCTAAACATTTTGCAACTATGCAACAGCCCTCAATAATAACACAAAACTTGTATACAGAATATATAATGGGGTCTGCAGCACAGAAAACCCCACAAGCCATTTTTGCACGAGTATATACATCATGAAGAACACATTACTCAAGGCATTCATAGCAGCATTGGAATAACCAAACATCATTTACTTTGCACATGTGAATCAAGAACATAACAAGACTACAAAACACTTCTTCACTGCACAGTCACTTATAAACATATTTAGCATGACTGAAATCAATAAAGTCTGCAAAATGATAAAATTCTACTAAAATATTGACAAAACAGACATCATTAAGTANAAAAAAAAAAAAAAAAAAAACTGTACAACAATAGACTTTGATAGATATGGCTAATCCACGGTTTATGCACTATCATCCGCAAGGGTATAAAACAAGCATCTCCAAGCAACATTCAAATCCAAATATCATGAAAATCTACGAAGGGCAGCAACTACGACAACCTGATAATCACAGATAAAAGCAAATACTATGTGGTTTTTCATATTCATACGAATGTGGAAAAAAAAGACACGATAAACAGAAGAAAAAAAAAAGTAACAGACATTGCCAACAACAACAAAAAAAATGAAACAGATAAATGAGAGAGAAGCTCACCCCAGAACTCCATTGCTAAGAATTCGAGATGCTCAGAGATTGAAGGCGGGGTTTCAGATAGAGAGCGTGTGTGTGCGTGTTACTAGGGTTTTTGCAAGGAGGTGAGGAAACAAACAGAAATGAGAACAAATGAAATTTGAAATTAGGGTTTCGAATTTATAACGGCATAGGGAAATTTTCGGGTTTGGGGTTTCGATTCAGTGCGGCGCGGACTAATGTAAATCAAATTATTTGGGGACCTTTCCGGAATTTTGAAATGATTGGTTGGCTAGAGTGGGCTTATCAATGTCGTTGCTGGACCTATTTTTATATTTTCGTTGACAATAGATTAGGCTTTGATTTTTGATCCACTATAGTAGCCCAGGTCTAAAAATAGGCCATTTTAAGACAATTTGGTTACAGATCCTTATACTTTGAACCCAACTCAGACCCATAAAATGAAATTGAATGTTCTTGTTGGCTGTGCTATTAGTTCTTGGGGGAAAGTGATGATAAATTAAAGATTTGATTTTATCAAACATATTTAATTTGAATCTATAAATATATAATAAGGATATGATATTCACATTTTGGATGAAATTTTTCCACTAAAATTGAATTTTTTTATTACTTTTCTTTATAAAGTCATTTGCATTATATACTAAGGTATAAATATAATTTACCAAAACTAAATATTTGTCTATTTATAATTCTTATCTTTCTCATTTTATTGATTTAAATATTGTCTATTTATCTTTTAAAGTAACTATCATATCTTGTAAATGAAAATTTAATAATTTTTTTATTCAATACTCATTTTTTTAAAAATAACATATCCTTTTAATTTAGGTCAATGGCTTTAATCTGACATCATATCATATACAGAGTGAATAATGACTTTTTATTATATATCAGATAAGCTAATATTTATATGTCAATATCAATGTAGAAAATAATTAGACCTATTCTTATAAATAAATTATAAGTACAAATTATTTAAAAAAGTAACATAAAATAATGTAAATTATTTATTTCCTATATTAATTGATATAAGTCTGAACTGTTCCTGCTAACGACATAAGAGTGATTTTACACAACAGTTTAAGCATTAAATAGATGAGTGTTACAGCACGTTTGTAAGGCGGATGAGCGTAGATAATTTTTATCATGACTAATAAGATTGTCTTGTAAAGATATGATAAATACTTTTGTTTGTTGTATGATTGACACAAAATAAGTTTGATAGAATATAACGTGTTATGTATTTGTTGTCTTGAACAATTGATAAAATCAATGGTACATTTACTTATTTGTCCTTTAAATAAAGTACATTTACTTACTTTTTTTATTTTTTTGAGCTAAGACTTCATCTTCAAACAAATTTTCCCACATTCATATTTGCACACCCCTTCCTGTATTGTATTATTTCTTCTTTTTTTTTTTCTTCTGTTATTTTACCACAACTTGTGTGTCCGTAGGTTATCTTCGTGTTTTNTCCATAATTGTTGAGGCCACAACTTATATACAGTGTATAAAGTATTTGTTTAATACAAACACGCCCCTTTGAAAATTTAAAATATCTATTTGATGTGCCAACAAATCGTAGAGCATGTTTGTTTATGAAAATTTTTGGTTTTGTTTAGATTTTTTGGTTTGGTTTGATTTGATTAATTTTGAAAAAGGTGGTATGATTAGGTATTAGTGGATATATTAAAATAATATTTAAAATAATTAAAATTGATTTGATGTAAAAGTATGAGAGAGGTGATTTGAAGTGATAGTTAGTTAAAATAATGTGAGTGGATAAATAGTGAATTAAGGTTGATGTTATGTCAATGATTGATTGATTGATATTATTTAATTTAATTATATTAATAATAGTGGAATTGAGTTAAATTTAAGTTAAAAAAAGTGATTGAGTTAAAATATTGGAAATTTTCCCTCGTTATTTCCGAGATTTTGTTTTCTGCTCCGCACAACTCACGGTAGCTGCCATTGGATTTGACTGATAGCAACAGAGTCCAAGTTCGGCCATGGATCTCAACGCCCTTCTTCAAGCCTTCACTCTTTCGTGGACTTCGGTCAGTTCGCGCTCTATTTTATCTCTCTACTGTTATATATATACAAGTATCTGTATGTATTTCTCCGCCGGTGACGGCCACTTTTCTTGCCGAAATAGGTCGCCGTACTGCTCGGATTTTTCACTTACTTGGCAATCGTTGGATCCGTGTTGCCCGGAAAAGTTGTTCCGGGAGCGACTTTATCGGACGGCACTAGGCTCCATTACCGGTGTAATGGTGGGAACATACGACCTCTCCTAATTTTTCTGCATTTGAGTTCGAATAATGGTGTTTGCGTTAACTGTTATTGTGATTTTTTTGTATATTTTTTCAACTTCAGGTTTGATGTTGCTTATCTTGTTGGTATCTCTACTCGGAATTGGCGCATGGATGGATCTTATATCACCCACCGTGAGAACTGGCATCTTGTTGTAGATTTTTTTTTTTTCTCTTTTTTGTTTGCTTGAATGTTCTGCTTGTTGTGTCTTTGAATTTCACATTGAGTCCTTAAATGGATCGGCATTCATGTTCATGTACTTTGGTGAAGGCTAATGTGCCTATAATACTTTAGTGATTGCATAGTTTGTATAGTTGGTAAAATGCAGCATGAGAAGTGCTCGGTTATTGCCAGGCACGGTGTTGTTCTAAATTGCATTTGCATTTGTTTTCGTGGTAATTTCTGCAGGCAATTGCTGATAGGGGTCTCGAGCTGCTATCAATGACTCTTGCATTCAGTCTACTTGTAAGTTTTGGGTTTAACTGTGGCTGGGAAATTTTATTGAGTGTACAAAACGTTTGTAGCAGGTTGACGTTTTGATCACTAAGTCATGTTACTTTGAGAATGACTGATTTCTCACTGGAGCACTTTCTTTCAACATTAAATATATAAGCGATTAAAGTAGTGTAAACAGATATACTATTAAAATGATGAACAATCAACACCTGACATATATACGAGTTTATGCAGGAAAGTTAAATTTTTGGTGTTTGGTGATTAAGGGTCTCCTTTTGTTGCTTAGATTCGGCACATATCCAGTTAAACTCACCTCATTAAGGCTATTATCCTTTCTCATGCCATCCCAGGTGTCATTCTTTCTTTATGTGGCTGGCTGCAGATCCCGGGCTCAGAGTTCCTCCTTGAAACCTCATGTCACTGGGAACATAATCCATGACTGGTAACTAATGTAGCATTGGCCAAGTACACTCTGAGAAATTATATTTCTATGTAGCACACCTTTTGGTGTGTGCCAATTATGAATGCACAAAGTGTAAATCTTTTATGCATAATGAGAATCAGAATTTGGTATTTTCCAATTGTTAGTCCTAGTCGTAATTAAGGTTTGGTAAATTTAAGGCTAATGTAGACTAATGATATGTTACCTGCTAATACATTGTTTCAGTAAGCTTGTTCTCTCTAACTCAGTTAGGAAAGTAATACATTATTCCTTTAAACATCCATGATCTACGGAAGGTTCTGTATGACACTTGATTCTCAGTTTCCCTCAAGAAAAGTAGGTTCCCATGCATGGACTGAGTAGAGTATTTTTCCTCCTGAAATATTCATACATCTTTGTGACAATCGCTTCTCGAAAACCACCTTAATTATATAAATTGAATCTGTTATTCGTTGTAGCCAAACCTGAGTTTTCAGGGGAAAAATAATGAATAATAAGTCGATGATTTTTTTTTTTAACAATAATCTTCTTTCAAACTTCATTTGAAGAAATAAAAGTGAAACTAGTTGTAACCGACATTGTTGATATGACATCAGCAACTAGTTTGCCATTTTGTGAGGATCACATGAATGAAATTGATCTTTAGCCCGGTTTTCTAAGGATCTCGTCAGAAGTGTTGGGATTGGTTTGACAAAGATTGAAGGATTATTCTCATTCTTTTCTCTACCTTTGTGATCCCTAAATTGATCCCATTAGTTTTTCGCTTTGCCCTTTGTTAACAAATGTGAAATTGTTCATGGATTCCTGACCTGCATGTTTCTCAAGGTGGCAGAGGGATACTTTAAGCAAATTAGGTTTCGACTACGTTATTTCACTTAAACGACAATGGACATTTTTTCTATTGTCTGTCTAGTTTCTAAATGCATAAAGATTCAGATAGTTGTCGATGAACCACGAACAATATTTTATGCCTCTGCTTCTAAATGAAGCTACTTCCTGAAAAAACATTGGAGAAAAGAGAGAACCTAATATATAGTTGCTCGTAATTTGCTCAAGATGTAGCCTCGGTTGCTTGTCTGGCTTCTCGATTTCTGTTTTAAGTTTTCAACTTATCAATGTGCTTTTATAGTGCTTATGTTTTGTTATGTCATCTGACAGGTGGTTTGGGATACAATTGAATCCTCAATTCATCGGAATCGACCTCAAGTACATTTCTAGACTGAGATACTGAGATGCTATGTTCATTGAGTATATAAATATTGTTGTTGTGTTCGTTCTTCTTGTTGAATTTTCTAGTGATTCTATGTTTAATACTTATGGCTCATATGTAACTAAAGAGTGCATGCCTAGTATTGTTATTTGATGGTTAATTCTCCCAATGGAAAAATTCTAACTTGGGTAATTACATGATATATCACAATTGACTAGTTTACTGTAATATTTTTTCTGTAGGTTTTACTTTGTTAGAGCTGGTATGATGGGATGGCTTCTTATAAATCTCTCCGTTCTTGCAAAATGCATTCACGAGAACACCTTAAGCCAATCGATGATTCTTTACCAGATATTTTGTGTTGTAAGTCAATCTAATTTGAGTGGTTTCGTTTACATAAGCATTTGACCTTTTTT
>BKCP01011070.1:296525-322292 GCA_008636005.1 Striga asiatica | reverse complement strand
AGCAATTGTGTTTTCCAGTTTTTGAATGGAATAGGATCAAGATAAAATCTTATTCCATGGTATTTACATGAAGTTCCTCTTTAAGAAAGTTCTGATCATTCCAAACCACTATAAATTGATAAATAGGGTTATGAAACATAACAAATCGACACATAATTTGAAAAACTATAAGTTTACATATAGGTCGAGTCGTTAAGGAAAAAATAGAAGAAATAGGGTGGAAACCTGGCCAGAGGTTCTATCAATACACCCCCTTAGCAATGTTTAGAGGACAAGTTTTCGAGGTCATAGAGAAAACGGGTGACCTCAAATAGCTGGATTGACCCAGACCCCTATCGAGGAATAATGGAGCCTCCATTGGCCGACCAGAAGTCCATTGTCATTACCACCGCGACTATGGACACACAACGAACACTTGCGAGGAGCTGAGGGACGAGATCGAAAGGCTGATACGAGCATGACACCTCAAGGAGCTTGTACTCAGAGATATAGAGTCCGAAGAATAAAATATGGGGAGACGAGAGGGGGCGTGATGACCGAAATCAACCTGAACAGGTACCCCGAAAGAAAGAATTGTAATTTATATGTTCGCGAGGGGACCAACCGATTATGACTCGAACCAAGCAGGGAAACAACACGTCGGGGCATTCGATGAAACGAGAAGAGCTGAAGAATCCAGGCTCATCTACTTTGGGCCCTAGGTGATGTCGTCACCCCTTAATGACACGCTAGTAATCACAACATAAATCACCAATTATGATGTAGAGAGAGTGTTAATGGATGCGGATAGATCGATTCGATAAGATGGAAGTGGGGATCCCAATGCAACTAGTGCGCACGGTCCTATATGAGTTCAGAGCCTGGCTCAGAGGTAGTTTCCCTATGGGAAGTGACGCTACCAACAACTCTCGGTGAACCTCAACTGCGACAAGTGAAAATGGTTCGGTTTTTGATTGTTAAGACCGAGTCGGCCTACGATGTAATATTAGGTCGACTCAGATTCAATAAAGAGATTAGTAACCCTGAACCAGAGTTATTGACCCTAAATCAAAATTATTTGATAAATACCTTACCTAGCTCACATATAAAACACCACAAGAGGACATTGTCATGTGCCCTAGTCAAAATTAGTGGCTCTTATCATAATTATCGAATCAATTCAATTGAAAACATGCATAATTGGTTCAATATTCCATATACATGATTGGGTTGGAGCTGATTACTGAACTTGGTATGGAAATCTCTCTTTTTTAGTACGACAACCTATAAAACTTGTGAAACTACACGACTTTACAAGCTTCCCATTTATCCAACGCTAATGCACAAATTTGCGAAAAGTGATCAAAAGTCGGAGCAAGTTAGAGTGGGGAGCGGGAATGGCGGGATATGCCTAAAATTATCCAATTGGAAAAAAACAAAGCAAACATGCAAGACATACTTTACTAAGATTAGGGCAGTGCAATTTCAAGAGATGTGGTAGGTTTATACAATTGTTCACCAATGCAAGATGCAACTAGAAAATAAAATAACATATTTCAAGAGTAGTGGTAGGTTTATACAATTATTCACCAATGCAACAAGAAAATAAAATAAAAGTGCTAGTCAATTTTAATTATTAAAGAAACACACTATTTCAGTAAATAGAATAAACAAATATAAAATACACTAACATTGTCTAACATGTAACAACAACCTTATTGGTTAGATAACATGTTTTTAAGTAGATAAATATACTTTCAAATTAGAATAACACTACATAGCGTAAATATAAATTTTTATTTAAAATTTATAACAAATAATTTATTTAATATTACATCGTCTCATATAACAATTTATATTAATCCCTCTATATATTAATGTAGAATGTCTCGATACTACATGTCGACTTTAGTTGCTTCATAAGTCCATGTGTCGAATTATGGTGTTTAACATGTGTATTTGTTATCATTTTTTCATATACAATATATCAATTTAGTTATCCTTTGACTAGCTTCGATTTGATGTCAATATTACATATACAAAATAAAAAATAATCTTATTATTCTTTATTATATAATTTATTGTTCTCAAGGAAGATTCAAGACAGATCAACCATGGCACTTGAAGTAAGTGAATTATCAATTTTTTATATAAATATATCAATTTAGTTATCTTTTGACTAACTTCGATATGATATCAATATTACATATACAAAATAAATAAATAATTTTATTATTTTAATTACAAAATTAAATTATTATCTATTAAAACCTTACCAAAGACGATAATATTTAGGGAGGGAAAACAGAAGAACCGGAAAAAAAAAAGAAAAAAAAAACATGTAAAAACCTCAAAGCCATGGTGATGGCGGTGCTCCATATTCTATGAGCTCCGGCTGACTACCCTGTGCGACCGACCAACAACTCCATGGAAATGCCTAACAGACGATCGAATTACACCTTGCTGAGCCAGAATCCGGACGAAGCCGCCTACCACCAGCTGCCGCCTCCGCAGAAGAAGCTTTCCGGCAGCGGCGGCGGCGGCGGCGGCGGTGCTCCCCAGCAGTCTACCTATTACGAGTCTCACTCCGGAGAGAAAAATAAACTTAAGTCCGAGCGAGGCTCGACCTTCGATTGGGAATCGATTGATCAGCGGATGATCCAAGTCCAGCAGCAGCAGCAGGGCCGGATCGGGACGGCGCCGTTTCAGGGGTCGTTCGGGCTGCAGAGGCAGTCGAGCGGGAGCAGCTTCGGTGGGAGCTCGATCTCGGGGGATTATTTCGCGCCGCCTTCGTTCTCAGGGCCCGAGCTGCCTTACAGTCATTCGAGCAACGGGGGCGGTGAGGTACAGGTGAGAACGGCGGAGGTTTCGGGCAGCAGTGGGGGAGCGTCGTATTTGAAGAGCTGGGCGCAGCAGACGGAGGAGAGCTACCAATTGCAGCTGGCTTTGGCTCTTCGGCTTTCATCAGAAGCTACCTGTGCCGACGATCCTAATTTTTTGGATCCGGGGCCCGAGGAATTCTCGTCGGTTGCATCTTCATCACCTGCCTCTGCCAACGCAGTTTCCCATCGATTTTGGGTAATGAGAATTGGAATCTGGATGAGATTGTTTATGTAGTGCTTTGTCTATATTCTGGATTGAGTAGGTTATTTACATGATTAGTAAGTGCAGGTGTATAAGTGTTTCTGATTAGCAGACGAATGCCGACAAGCAAATTGACCTAATTGCATTGGTACTGAAGTTGTTGAAAATTAAAATATCATGAGATGGCAGTTATTTCAAATATCCCAAATTGTATGTCTTGGAGGTACTTAGATTCAATCACACAGATCAACATTAAGAGCAAGTATTGCTAGGTTGAGCAGTTAAAGAAGTCCTACTTAAATGGTTAAGTTTAAGATGATTTTAGATACTGGGTTGACACCCTCATTATCTGATTGCTTGGGCTGTTAGAATAGAGATGATTTTTATCTTAGGAACCTGTGCCTAATATCTAGGAAGTTACTGATGATTAGTATATATATATATGTGAAAGTCATTTGATGTTTATAACATAGATATTCTGAGTTGATGTGTAGAGATGCTGAAGCAAATCAAGGTCGGCACTGATAGTGTGAACTTAACGTTATTACGAAAGACGAAAAGTGAATTTAAGAATTAAGTGCAAAATTTGCTACTCAATCATGCATGTAATAGGGTAATGTACGAAAGATTACAATCTTAATGTGCGCTACTTTAAGATTCTAAGCCAATGTTTGTTTGCTATCTACGAGTCTCAATTTTCTTCCAGTTTGTTCTGCTGGACAATAACCATTACTTTATCAGATGCATTTTCATCTAATACACACATATTCACAGTCACTTCAGCTATCTATTTTAATATGCTTTCCTCGAAAAATGCTAAAAACAAGCGACACACATTTTCAACTATATATGTGTGTGTGTATGTGTACTTTACTGTTTCAGCAATTGAATTTGAGATAGAACTCATTGCGTGTTTGCGAGAGCACTTCATAGGATTAATAAATTGTCACCAGTATCATTTAAATTCCTATTTTAAGGATTGCACATACAGTGATCAACTGCACTTGTGCTCACGGGCTCACTATGATATAATATTTCTTGTTCTGCATTTTGGTTCATCAGTCTAAATTAATTGATATTTTAGTGACCTTATAAACTATGGTGGTATGACATTACTCCTAAGGAGTTGAATGGTTAAGTTGTCCCTTCAAATCTGGCGAAGTGATTTGAAATGCTATAATTGTGTAGCTATAATTTCTGTCTTTTTCGTGGTGGGGTGCCTGCCTTTGACTGTTAAGGCAAAGGGACCACTTGCGAAATCATAATTAGGTCTTGTAGTAAGTTGCCCAAATTTCTTAAAAGTTGTTTTTGTATTGAAGGTCTTGGATTTGAGGCGACTAGTAATATCAGAGAGTAATGACTCAATATTAGCTCAACATAGGGGCTAATAATTTGAAATTGAAATTGCTCAAACGAGCACATGAATTTGCAGCATGAGATCCTTCAATAAAAAATTAGCTCAAGATTAATGAGACTAGATTGCTTATTATTACAAAGGAGCTTGCTCCTTCTCGTGTTACTCTGTGGCATTTGAACCATGACCACAGTGCATGCATCAAATTGCTTTATAGTGAGTGACAATATGTTGGTTTCAATCTGATATTATCTGGAGAGTCTCTGTCTAACATAACTACATCTAGTGAATAGATTTTGAAGTCTTCATTATTTTTCATAGGAGTTGGGATAGGTAACAGCTTAACACTGTATGGTACACAAAGTCAAGTAACGGTTAGCATTGGAATGCTCATTCAGGAAGATAGCTCAGTCATAATATATCGCAGTTGACACATGATTATGTTGGCCTTTTAGTAATGTATCATAAAATTTACTCAGTCAATCTCTGCATTTGTTTATGGTTTCTCTTCTGTGTCATGGTAATTGTTGATTTTAAGCATTTTTAATCTCATACTTAACAATATTTTTAAACTAGGTAAATGGCTGCTTATCGTACTTCGACAAAGTTCCTGATGGATTTTACATGATTCATGGGATGGATCCATATGTTTGGGCTGTTTGTTCTGATCATCAGGAAAGCGGCCGCATCCCGTCCCTTGATATGTTAAAGACAGTTGATCCTACTATTATTTCTTCAGTTGAAGTGATTTTTGTAGATAGACGAGCTGATCCCAGTTTGAGAGAGCTCCAGGATCGGATTCATAACTTATCATCTAGTTGCATCACCACAAAGGAAATTGTTGACCAACTTGCAAAGCTAGTTTGTAATCATATGGGGTGAGCACCACGAGCTACCAGTTAAGTCTTCCAGCTAGTTTTTTCTTGTTATAATTGTTTTTCTTTTTTTGGTTGTCATCTCTAGTGGTGCGGCTTCCAGCGGGGAAGATGATTTAGTTACAATTTGGAAGGAGTGCTGTGATGACTTAAAGGACTGCCTGAGGTCTGTAGTGCTCCCTATTGGTAGCCTCTCCATCGGACTATGCAGGCATCGAACCCTGCTATTCAAAGTATGTGATAGTTTCCCAGGCCCATTTTCTTTCTTGATAATTGTTTTAGTGGCCGTTCATGTATCATTTTAAGTTGTAGAGATGAAGTATATATGTAGTTGAGATAGAGGAACTCAAAGATTGGCTGGCCCAATGTCAATGATTATAGGACAATGTTGGGTGTCTTTTACATTGTATCTAGATACTTGTCTGGATGCGATGGTGTTAAGGCTAACATTGGCTGCGATATTCACAGTTCCATACCAAGTTCTGCTCAAGCAATCAATTTTTCTCCACGTTTCCTGACATATTTAGCATAATGGTCCCTTACCACATTTCTCTTTGCTTTTAGATGCACATTTGGAGAAGGTAGTTTTCCTTTCTTTGCAATTGAGATATTGCTTTTACAGGTTTTGGCTGATATGATTGGTTTACCATGTCGAATTGCAAAAGGATGTCAGTGTTGCACTAGAGAAGACGCTTCATCATGTTTGGTTCGTTTTGGGCATGACAGGTATATGTTTTGCTTGAGATGCGATCAATAACACATGCATGTTCATGGTAGTGACACCCATTTCCACATGAAAAGAAAAGGGCTAAAAAAGGCAATCCCTTGTTTAAGAAATGGGAATGATTCAGGTTCTAAGTTTGTATACTCTCGGCTATTACTTGATTCCCTGGTTTGAGATGGGCGATAAGTGGATTATGGTATAGTATCTTGGATCTCGCATGAATATAACAGATAATGTGATGTTCTCATGTTAATAAGATTCTTACCATCACTATCTTAATTTAAATTAATGTAATGCTCTTTTAATAGTGTGTTTTTGTTTTAATTGTTTCTTAGTGCTGTAAAGGAGGAGAATCGTTTTTTAGCTGCCTGATTTTTATTTACGTCAACTTTATTGGATGTTGGTGAAAAGCTGCTAGTTATGCATGTTCTTAATTGAGACATGTCAGCATAAGTGTGGTTTTATATTTTATTTATATTGGACGTAATATTTATAACTTACAGCTAACAAATTTATGCATTTTGTTAATGGTGTTACAGGGAGTATCTTATTGATTTGGTTGAAAACCCAGGATGCTTATGTGACCCTGATTCCTTGCTAAATGGTCCATCTACAATTGCAATTTCTTCACCTTTACGCTTTCCACGGTTTAGGAAGGTTGTACCTGCAATTGATTTCAGGTTGCTGGCCAAACAGTTCTTCTCAGATTTTCAGTCACTCAATCTCGAGTTCGATGATTCCGTAACAGGTGATTTTTTTGTATATTTGAGTTTTTGTTTTTCTATAGTTAACTTCTTGATGTTTATACTAACAAAGGCCTTGGGCTATATGAATAACGGAACTCATTGGTTCGGGCACTGACCAGATCAGATACAATGTTGATCCAGTTTGGTCTATAATAGAACCGTGATTATTGCAATACTACTTTTAGACTACTTATGTCATTTCAATTTGCAATAAATTTTTATTGTATAATTGATGTACTATTATTACTGTTACTTATATTTTGCTATTGTTGTTTAACGAAACTGGATACATATTGGCTAAAGAAACACAGATCTAGCTTATTAAAGATTATGATAAAGGCTAATTGATCTTGAAGTAGGATGGAATCCGGCTCAATGGATCAAAGGTACGCAGGGGTGTGAATTCGATTAGTAAAGACTTGATAGCATATGGGAGAGTTGTGGTTCATGCTACCCAAACCAACTGTTTTCACTAAAATTCAATTTCACTACTCGGAGAAGTCATAATCTTATCTGCTGTTCGTATTCAGAACTCTATGACCCGACCTCTGCATTTCTTCCCCAAGTTGACAAATCGAACTTGGCGTTTAAATCAATGATTCATTAACTATATGCTCACATGTATAGTGAGCTTCGAATTTGCCAAATGGTTGTTGACAAATGGGTGGACTGGCCGATCTTCATTGGGAATGATAAACTCATGCTACATGAGGTGACCTAAAGTAAACCATTGTAAGGCTGGGAAAAGAAATTTTTATGGTGCCCCCAGATGATTCGGATTACTTTTCGTTCCAAAATCTTGCGCTAATGCAGAATCTTGTTCTTGTGGCATTTGAGACTTTCAAATTCAATTATTCTGCAGAATTTTGGAACTGATTGTTTCTGAGTATGTTTCATTTTAAAATGTTAATATCAAACCTAGGCAAACTTCTTATTGTTGAAAGTTAATGTCTTCGTGTATGAACAGTCTGGTTGACCTAACATTTTTTCTCTGTCTTCTGCAGAGTTTGGTGCAACCCTAGGTTATGTGTAGGGAAAATGGCGTCAGTATTTGTGATATGGGAGTTCTGACATATAGTGGATTCAAAACTTTAGCTTGTTGTGTTGGTGGGTTAAGTTGTGGTCCCAAGTTGATGTACTAAACGCTCTAAGTTTGGATAATGGTTTCACTTTGGGGATGTTTTTGGCTAGGACGCTGGGACCTATAATTTAAATCTTGGGTATTGAGAGTGAATTGTGGGAATATTTGTTTCATCTAGGATTAAGAATCTTGTACAAAAGTGGGTGATGTTGTATTATGTGCATGGTTATTTTTAAATGAAGTTATAGCTTAAAATAGCTTCATGATTGTAACTTCTAGTGTAGATGTCAATTGATATCAAAAGTTGTGAGAGAGGGGTTGGAAAGTTGGATCCTGGCACAAATGGTTTGAGTTATACCACAAACATACAGCCCATGCATTTTGGTGAAAATCTACAAGTTGCATGTCTTCTTGTAAATCTATCTTGATAATAATCTGTGGCTCCCCTCTATAGCATCCCCGGATCCATATCTACTATAACCTTGTGATGATGTACCTGCCATGTTAAACATTTATTTTAAAATTTATCGCTATTCTAATCTGTTGGCTTGAATTTGAGAGTTAGAATATTGTTGTTTGTGACAGATGGAACCATTATTGATGGAGATATAGCGAAACAATCAGAGGGGACTCATGTGGATAGAACCAACTCTCCACCCACAAACAATCGAGAGGAAATTTCTAAAGCACAACCATTGGCCACAAATTCCTGGATAAAGGTTCATGGTAAAGAGCAATTGCTCTCCAGGCCTTCTAACGCTCAGAATATATTAAGCTCGACAAATATACTCAAAAGCTCGATCCCTTTGAAACTTATTCCGCCAATTGGGGATAAAGAGGTTCAGCCGGTTATCTCCATGCTGGATCAAAGAATAAATACAGGTAAAGACAGAAGGTTTGGTGAAGGAGGTCGATCAGTTGCACCTAAAACAAGTGAATTTACCTTTGATGTTGATGATCTAAACATTCCCTGGAGCGATCTCGTTTTGAAGGAGAGGATTGGGGCAGGTTAGTCTTCTGATTGCTCTTAAATAGTGCTCAGGATTTACTTCTGGGTTGGTGATTTTACTCATAATTTTATATTCCCCTAACTGCATTTTTCCCCCAATATTAATAGTCCAGTTTTTAAGTTTGAGGTGCGTTTCAATCTTTTTTTTTTTGTTCTTGTTGTACCCTTATACAATGAGACAGTTGCAATAAGGGTATAACAGGAAATTGAGTACTTCACTATTTCTTTTAGATTTTCTTTGAGCTATTTAATTAAATTTTCCTAATCTTTGTGGAAATGAGAAATAGGAGTATTACAATGGGATGGGGGGACTATTGTTTAGGAGAAAAAATATGCTAGTCCTCTGAACTGGCTGCATGTTAATTTGTATTGTTGCCTTTACAGGTTCTTTCGGAACAGTTCATCGTGCTGAATGGAATGGCTGTGTAAGAACCTATCATTTTATTATTTACGTATGTTAACATGTCTTATTTCATCTGTGGCTGCGACGTTGAACTCTCTGTATATGTTACTTCTTTAAGTTTCTCTTTTTTGGTTAATGCTGGAACCTTATTCAGGTAATATTTTAAAAACATATCTTGTGGTTGGGATTCCATGTCTAACAAGTGCCAATTACATTTCAGGATGTTGCCGTGAAGATTCTCATGGAACAAGATTTCCATGCTGAGCGGTTCAAGGAATTTTTACGAGAGGTGGGGTCTAAAGTCTACTTCCCTCCAATCAACTTTTATTTGTCCTAATTTGACTGGTGCTTTAGTTACATTTTATTGTTTGGGTTAGGTGGCTATTATGAAAAGATTGCGACATCCAAATATTGTGCTTTTCATGGGTGCTGTTACTGAACCACCAAACTTGTCGATCGTAACAGAGTATTTATCAAGGTATAATTTACTTGATTTTCTTATCGTAATGTCATTTGTTGTTACTCTACTTCGGATTGCTCTATTCTGATTAACGTTTTCTCATTTCAGAGGTAGTCTTTATAGACTGCTGCATAAACCTGGTGCAAAAGAGGCTTTGGATGAAAGACGTCGTCTGAGCATGGCTTATGATGTGGTATGTGCTCAGATCCTCTTGTTGGAATGCTGGTCTGCATTCTGTCTTTTATATTCTAAACTCCAGATTCACTCTTTGTACAGGCAAAGGGAATGAACTATCTTCATAAACGGAATCCTCCTATTGTTCATCGAGACTTGAAATCTCCCAACCTTCTTGTTGATAGAAAGTATACTGTGAAGGTAAGAAAGTTACTCCAGCATGCATCTGCACCTTTAGACATCCTGATGAGATAGTTCTCCATTTCCTAAAGCACTTCTTCCGCTAAAAGATAAAATATACTGAATGCAGATGAATACTGAAGTGACCTAAAGCTCTTCTTCCACTAAATGATAAAATAATCTGAATGCTAGTTTTTGGCAGCTAATAGTAACATTGAGCTACAGGTATTTTATCTATAAATGAAGTATGGATGGAAGCGTGTTATGGCTTGTCTCACCTCGGTGTTATACTTGCCAAAAGTTTTTCATTCATAGCAAAATCTGTGAATTCCTTTTAGTTCTTCTTTATAACCGAGAGATAGGATACCTATGAATTAATGTCGGAATGAGAGGCCGTCAACTACAAAACGGATTTTTGGGGACCGATGAATGATGCAAAAGAGTGGGCTTTAGTGAACATTGAGGGGTGGGGAGTCTTTTTTTTTATGCATAACAACACTCCTCTTCTATTCCTAGTGCGATTATCGGGTATCCAAGTCTGGGCCAGGGTTATCCCCCGATATCAGTGTCCGAGATCTTCTCTCCATATCAATCACTGAATTCCATTTCCATTTGAATTTATGAACCGGGCTTTGACCATGTCTCCCGAACAATCTCAGCTCATCTAATGTGGTCACTCGTAACATCTGATAGTGAAGAAGAGGCCCAAGAGGGTAAACAGGCAATGCGCGTAGGCGTAGGGAATTAAAAAAGTGTATGGAGAGCATGAGGCTGGGCTGAAACAGCAAAAAGATAAAAAAAGCCCACAAATTTGGGAATAATGCCCAAAATAGATAAGTTTATTAAAATTGTGGACGTGATTTTCCATTCTTAGTACTCAGTTCTGTGGTTACCGTCAGGACATACACATACTAATTGTATTCGATGCTATTACATGACACTTTCTTATGAAACCTGTCAATTAGACTCTTAACTTTTAAATTTCTTCATCAGGTCTGTGATTTTGGTCTTTCTCGTTTAAAAGCAAACACCTTTCTTTCATCCAAGTCTGCTGCTGGAACTGTAAGTGTCATTATTTGTCTGTAATGATCTGATGCCTTTATCTTGTTATCCAGTGGATAAAGAGAAACTTACTTTATCCTTCTGTTTTTCTATTATATTATGGCTATGTCTCCCTGTTGACCTGTTTTATAGCCTGAGTGGATGGCACCTGAAGTACTCCGTGACGAACCTTCGAATGAAAAGTCAGATGTGTACAGTTTTGGTGTGATATTATGGGAACTGGCAACACTGCAGCAACCCTGGGGCAACCTAAATCCTGCACAGGTTGGTGAACTCGAGATTATTTCAAGATAAAAGATTAGAAAATTAGTATTGCATCTTCTTTATCATATCTCTGTGTGAACAGCGGTCAGAAACTTTATTGAAAGTGTAGATCAATTTGAGAACGGGAAACTAATGTTTAAGTGAGAATAATCTAGAGGCAGAAACAGAATTAGTTTATCCTTGCATTTGGTTTAGGCACGTCGTTCTCTATCTTTGTATGTAAACTGCTGCTTTTATGTAGAAAATTAAGAAAACACATACAACTCTCAGGCACAAATAAATTTAAAATGGAAGAAAACAAAGATGGGTAGAGATTTGAGCATTGTGTTTGTGACCTTGTTGCTTTAGCTTCTCTTCCCTAACAACAGATGTTTAGCTGAATCCTACGGTTGCCCTTCCTTAAAATCGATCTTCTTTATTTACTGCTCAGACTGCGAATACTCCGTGTTATATCATCTTCTAATTTTCTTATTTATAATATATTTTACTCTGTTGGGAATGCTGATGAACCTATATTTGGCTTGTACTCTCCAAATCACATAGTTCTGTTTTCTACCACTTTACTGCAAGTATTAATTATGGTAAATACTGCGCCATTGAAAAACTTGGAACTGCATGTTGACGTTTATTCATTGAGAATCTTTCTGCATGTTTGGGAATATACATTAGTGTTTTTGTTTCGAAATTCTATATGTGGCTCATTTTTTCTGATAATGTCTCAAATTTAAGTTCCTGCCTTCTCAATGTCTAACCATCCGTTATTCTTTTGAATTCTGTTAAACTTTTATGATTTATATGTCATACATCTGTATTTTCCTTGAGTTGTTTGAGTATAAAAGTCTCCCTTGTCCTAAATATTATAGGTTGTCGCAGCTGTTGGCTTTAAGGGAAAAAGGCTTGAAATTCCTCGAGATGTAAATCCCCAAATAGCATCTCTTATTGAAGCTTGTTGGGCCAAGTGAGTGATTTATTTGGTTAAAATGGAAAGTTGGTCTTAGCGGGTATATCATACATCTCATGTATCTATACATATCCATTGTTCCATGCAAAATATGAAATTACTTTGGGATTGTTACATTTGACAGGTAGAATATATTTTTTAATTAGTCCCTCTCGGCATGCATTCTCACCTTTTTCCTTGCATACGCATCCGCAACTTTTTAGCTGTTTAAATAAGTTCTCTTTAGTAATCTGGGACTACAAGAAGTTTTTGGACCAACCCATTTTTTTTTNTCGGTGTAAGAACTCGTTTTTTTTTTTTTTTTTTTTTTTTTTAAATTTCTGTTAGCTCACCAATACAAGAGTTGAGCATATCTTCTGTTCTCACTTCAATTACTAAATCTCTAGGGAACCTTGGAAACGACCCTCCTTTTCAAGTATCATGGACTCTTTGAGACAGTTGATTAAGTCCACTACACCAGCCCAGACGAGTTATGAGACCCCATTGCTTGCATGAAACTGTTGGCAGCATGAAGCTTGTATGTTAATGTTTGATGCTCTCCTTAAAACGAGCAGATGGATATGTAAAGGTTGGTGTATCTGGAGCCTTTCACTCGATTTCAATAAAATATGACCATTTAAGTAGTTTTCTAGTATTTGACTTTTGTCGTTCTAGATGCTAAAACATTATCCATTTTCTTCTCCCAATGGGACTGGAAATTTGATGCACACAAGATGATCTCTGTGTTGCACTGTATCTCTGCAGGTACCGGTGTACATAGTAGTTCACTTGACCTTTTCCTCTCGTTCAAGATTCATTTTGAAGGAAGAAATCATGACCCTTTTTTTTAGTTTAAAAAAATTTTCATTTTTTTTTTTTTTTTTNNTTTTTTTTTTTTTTTTTTGGTTTTTGGTTTGTTTCATTCTCTTCCTGTATCTTTTCTTTTCAGCTCTCCTCAATTGTCATGTAATGCAAGAAGTTTAATGCTAAAAAGAAAATTGTGCATGAATGAATCTGCTAAAAAAAGGAACTTGGGGGCAAGTCCAAATGCAGTGGAATTGGACTCTACCAGTGTCGGTCTTTGTATCATATTGCACACGTGTGTTGATCTGCACAGGTAGGGTTAAGGATGCATAAAAATAGAACTGAGTGCTGCCCTTCACTCTATGGTGCAGGCTTGTCTGACTCGGCATATATCAATACCTATATAATTATGACCTCATTGTGGACAAATATTATTTATCCCATGAAATAAAACTTAAACTAAAACATGACTTGGGACTTGGGAGTAGGAAAATCTCAACGTATATACATGGACAAGTGTCATTTATCCTCCTCATAATTATTACAACTGTGTTTACTTTTTATGTAACTTATTCATTCATTCATACATGTAACAAACTCAAAGCACCCATACCATAACTCAGATCGAAAGGCAGCATCAGTTGATTGGGTATTTGGTATGACTGTCAGATATCCCGAAATGCCCCTCGGCCTTGGACCGGGGCTTTTCGCTTTCCCAAGTCATATTACATTCATCAAAATAAACTTCATCAGTTCCATGTCATATTATATTACATTCATCAAAATAAACTTCAAAGCATTTCAAAAAGTATTCAATGTCTAAATAAGGCAGTCAGGTACCACATGACCCAACAAGGACAGGACCCATCCAATAGCAATTTCCAAATATTGTCCATCCACTCTATTGACTCGGCTCATCAAAAAATAGAAAAGCACGACTAACGTAAATAAATCATGCCAAAGCCTAAAATGATCAACAAGACATCCAAGGGTTTCAAAGCGACCAAAATTACATATCAACATGTAATAAAATAAACACCCACGCAAACACGATTGAAATGATGTTAACCAAAAAGGGATAGTAAACAAAAACGACAAGATGTCGACCCAAGTAACCAAAGTTACTCAAAAAGACTAAGTAAATCCCATGAAACACAAAAAGTGCAGAACCACGCACTAGATAAGATAAAGAAGCGATCGTATATATCATGCAAACCTTACTAATCGCGTATACTTATCGATACATTCGTGCATTCATCATAAACTATCATTACGCATTCATCCGTACACAACGTAAAAAGCTCAATCAAAAGATTACAGCGAAAAGACTGCAAAATTGTACAATAACGCGACTCCAAAACAGTTCTATTTAGAATATGTCCTAAACTCGGGGGGCCTCTTGTTTATACCCAATTTGTATCGACCGATCAAAGAGCAGCACATGGCAAAATAAACAGGGGCTAAAATACGAAATAAATAAATATACGAATAGCAGGTCCTCCGAGCTGATCATCTAACGTCAACCGAGTCCTCAAACGTTAAGATTGTCCACTTTTGAGCCGAGAAAAATTTAAAAATGATCGGCCAACTTAAATATCGTGAAGAAGCCGTCTTCAGAGAATGCATTCGTTATCGACAAGACAGGCGTCTATTGAAGCCGTTAAGTGTCATAACTAGACCCCGTCACATAACATTACATGCCATTTTATTTTATTCTTTATTGTTTGTTGTCCACACAAGGAATAGAGAAAAATTCCCTCGAGAAATAAAAGAAAAAGACCTTCATCTATCATGATTTTATTCTTGATTTTCAAACAAGATTCAAATGATACTTTTGTGTTGATACAATTTTTGGTATCAACAAAGGGTTTGAAAAGCTAAGGGGCAGTGTACTGCCTCCCCCGAATTATCTGTGTTGCGCCATCGAAAGAGAAACCCAGGGTTAAACAAAAGTCGAACAAATGAAATGAATGAGTCAAAGCAAGAAGTACTCTTTTGTATACTAGGGGAATTCACTTGGAACCTGAATGAAGGAATTTTCATGCCCGGACATTGACCTGTGGCCCACTCGCTGACATGGGACCTATCTAGAGTGGTTAAGCTGGTGCCAGGGTTGGGCTGATATACTATTTTATACTTACTAAAATTATATGGATCCTAATTGTGTGTAGTTGTCGCCATTGTTAGGCCCATGTTTGTTTTGTTTAGTTTTGTGGTGTTTTATGTTTCAATGTGTTAGACCAATCTTCTGTGATTTCAATCGGGTGCAGATAACAAAAGATTAGTCTTATTCCGTCGTGTGCGGATTTTGTTAGTTCTGTATTGTGTGGATTTTGTTCCGCCTTCCTCGGTTTTGTTTTTGTTTTGGTTTGCGTAGGTTGTCATTTTTGTTTGGCATTTTCTCTATTTGCATGGAAAGCACGCTTAGCAAGCAGTGCCTCTTCCGCTATCTTCAAAGTGTCGCTAGCTAACGTTAGAAAGTTCTTTTTGTAACCATTTGGTAATACGGTTGTACTCTTATAAATTGCCGTTTGAGGGGAAAAAAGGTCATCAACAATATACTTATTAGATTGCCGGTTCTCGAGGCTGTCAAAGTTGGACATGGGCCCGGTGAATGAGTTTTTGTACCCATGAACGAGTTTTTCTTCAGCCCGAGTACAGTGAGGGCCGGTGAGAGCTTTTCAAAATCAATGGATTTTGAAACCGACCTATCAAATGTGCTAGATCTATTGTTAAATGCATAAAGATTTTTAATGATATATGTACTAAATTACTTAAAAAGAGTAAATTAAATACTATAGGTGGAGATGAAACTACCCGGTGGCTCAAAATTAGGAGCAGAAGGACAAGGCCTCAACTGAACAACATATCCCACAGTGAAACGAAATAAGACATACAACACGAAGAATCTAAATTACCTTGTGGCTCAAAAATTTTGATACCGGATGAACACCAGATGATAACCGATTACCCAAAGCATAAAAAAAAATAAAAAATAAAAAATAAAGGCTGGGCTCATTAACCAAAATGATATTCCACTTTTAAAGTCGAAATGTATATATCTCAAGATTCATCTTGCTTTTGCTTCTTTTGTGAGAGATTGTGGCCCTCACCTTTCATCTTAGCTTCTCGGCGCTCCCTCTTCACCCCCTTTGATTTGTTAGCAAAGGGCACACTCCCAACCTACATACAGAAAAGATTTATGTAGACAGAGAAGCAAAATGCCAGATTTGTGAACTCTTGAACAATGTTGATAAAGCTGAAAACCAATAGAACATCGTGCAGGCAAAATTAGCTCTAGCACAGTAGGTCTGTTAAGTCAGATACAACTAAACGCAAGCATGTATGCCATTCCCTAGTTTTCTATACCAATAAGATGCTGAATTTTACACAGCACTTTAAGTGCTAGCATATAGAAATCCATATTTACTCTCATCAGCTTTCACACACGGTTTATAGCTAAAAACCCAGCACTTTAGAAGTCTAAAGCATTTCGGCACACCCAAAANACAAAAAAAAAAAAAAAAAAAAAAAAGGATAACTTTTCTATTTACCTTCTGCTCCGGAATATAAACCTTCCCAATCTTGCCAGCTATCGCATCCTTCACGACATTCTTCTCCTGAAGATTAAAACCAAGGGAGTCAGAAAAGGAACTACAACGACCATTTGAGATTGCAGAAGGCAAAGAGATAAGTCACTCGGACCTTCTTCTTTGTCAGTTCTGGCGCTGTTTTCATTGCTTCTCTTCTCAGGCTATCATCAGGATTACGATGCCTCCTCACGATCATGTCCATAGACGGGCCCACCTCGACTAGCTCCATCCTTGGCACTGAAGTTCCCGACTTCTTGAGACGAAGTGCACAATGTGAGAAGAAAATTTTATTCGGAGACAAAGCCATGCAGACATAGACGCGATCAACCCCAGCAAGGTTGAAGTTTGTTGCGACCTGGTTAAGAGAATGCATCCATATTTGTCATGATGACATAATAAAGGCAAAACATTGGAAGATTAAAATGAAAAGAAAAAAAAAATAAAAAAATTGTTCAAGGTAAACCTCCCCACGGAATAGATCGAGAAGAACTTCCTTCAAATGTTTCAGCTCGTCTGAACTCTCGAAAGCTTCCCCAATAAAGGCAAAAAAAGGTTTTGACCCGACCTGAGGAGCCAGTTTCTTTTTGTTCGAGAAAGAATCCATGCTTTTGAAGTTTTCAATGCCAACCTCGACAAGGTCATAAATGTGGTGATCATAGGTTCGCCCGAGAACAATATTATTGGGACGTTTCTTTGAGTGAGACCCGTACTGAGAAAAGAGAAAAAAAATACAACATTTTTGAAAGAGAAATATCTATGTTGGTATGGGCAGAAAGCCAATATCGCAGTAGGTGAAGGGCAGACAAAAACAGAATTCTGAATTCAGTTTTGTTTATGGCAGAGGATGAAGTTCGAGTAAATGGTAGAATGTAATATGTTCAATTCAGGTAAGTACTGTAATGGGGGGAGGTCAAATTTAGCCCATGGAGTGAAAATTATAACTCAAGTAACAAATTGAAATCATATGAGCTGGAGCCTATTATACTAATACTCTAATAGTAAACTTACAGCGACAAGTATTTAAACGCTTGGGGCAAGAAAGCCTATATACAAGAGGAAAATGGAAGGATAAGGATAATCCTCAATTGTCCTAAATAATTCGTGTATGTATATTCACACTGGAATCGAACATTACTCACATATTACATGATATCTGAGATGACAAACTTAAATTATTAATTATATGCTTGCTGTCACTGGTTCAAGTGTATCATAACCTTGGGATAGGAAGCTTTCCTAAAATTATGTGACTCGTTCAAATAAGGTTANTAAAAAAAAAAAAAAAAAAAAAAAGCAAGGAAGAATATGGCAACCGATGAAGCAGTATGTTTAGAGCATACCACAAAAAGGCTGCAATCCGTCTTAAGGGAGAAGAACTCCAAAGATGTTTCACCACCACTCTCAAAAGGTCTAATGTTATCATTCTTTCGAGAAAATTTAACAGCATTGTCCTTCTTCAAGTGATAGAACTCCGTCAACACTGAATTCACAACACTGCTTGTTTTAGTACCATGAAGTACCAACGTCTTCTTCCCGGTTTCGACCTAAAATAGGTAATTTTTCTTTTCATCAATAGAAAACATACAAATCACACACACACACACACATACACACACAAGAATAACTGAATATTCAGACAAACATCCTATCCTTACAAGTTTCGGAGCTCGTTTGCCAAGCTCTCGCTTAATTCGGCCTGGCTTTGGAGTCTTTATTCTCATCATAGTGGCTAAAATTCATAAAGAAAAAATAAAGATTAAGGCTGTATACGAAGATTTTACAATTCAAGGCTTTATTACCACTGTATCTCCGTATTCTTATTCCATCCTACTGAAACGGTCCAAATTTCACAAATACGAGGTACTGACTTACCGCCCGTGCCTCCCTTTTGATCCAAACAACACTTTAAATTTCACATAAAACTCAAGCGAAAAACAATGAACCCTGAGCAAAAGCTATTAAAATTGTTATACGAAAAGTGCAGCATGGGAATATATAAAACAACGGCGAGGTAAAACCTCAATTTTAGCGTACTTCTTACAGACCTTACCTGTGATTTATGAAACGCCGGTGGTTCAGACGCCGGAAAGTGCGAAGACCTTTGTGATTTATAAACCCTAGTCGCTAGCCTCTTTGTAAACGGGTACACCCTTCGTTCCTCTACCTTGAGACTTCTAAGCAAAATTGCAAAAGATAAATGCTATAGGTACATTACATAATAAGTGTATAAATGTGTATATAACACTCGCATTAAATATTAAATGGGTCCTACTAAATATGAGTCAGAGTTTGAATCAATTAAACTCAGTTCGACTCATTTAATAAACTCTTAAACTTGGATCAAAATCCAAAATTCTGATCGA
Organism: Striga asiatica; assembly: GCA_008636005.1. Lineage (NCBI taxonomy): Eukaryota > Viridiplantae > Streptophyta > Magnoliopsida > Lamiales > Orobanchaceae > Striga > Striga asiatica. Next base: position 303,197 of record BKCP01011070.1, on the reverse strand, counting down.
GTCGATTGCGCATGTTTTCAACTTGACTATTCTGATAAAAAAACTAGATTAGTTGTTTGACTTTAGTTTGTTTAAATATACAAGTGAGTTGAGTTTGACCTTTCACAAGTCGAATAGAACAATATTAATGGACAATTCAGTTTGAATAATAGTTGCACGTTTCGCAGCCCAGGGTCAGAAAATTTTCTGGCTGCGCCCCTGTTCGATGCCCACTCCACCGCCCGGAGAGTCCAAACTCGGAATGCCCATGTGAAAATTAAAATTGTAATAACTTTAATTGCTTATGCAACATTTTTTTTCAGAGTATAATATTATATTTAAATCAATAAATTTTTGTTTATATTTATATCTTTAATTAATTTTTCAACATATTTAATGAGTGTATTAACATCTAAATTAGATGTTCATATAAATTATATATTTAAATTATCACCAAATGCTATAATTTTAATTGTGATATTTGATTATATTATCTTATTTACTCATTTTCTTTATTAAATAGTATATAATAAAAATTAATATCTACAATCATCAGATGGTAATAAAATTAATCAAATCAATTTTCATAATAATAGATAATTTTTTTTAATTGTGACAAAAAATTACTATGGAGTAATATTGTGATTCTGTTGAAAATATATGTAATCAATCAACATACTATTTAACTCAATTTATAACTAATGAATATTAGCAAGTGAGTAAACAAAAAACAATTAATGTTCATATATAAAATTTAATAATAGAAAAAAGTTATTATATGTTAAATATAGATAAAAATATTTTCCCATTTAAAGCTATGTCAATTATAGTAACAAAGATTAGAGTATGTCCAATGCATAAATGTTGTTATCACATAAATTTTGACAAATGTTAATTATTTAGATGGATTGTGAACCACATAAGATATTTGTTAAGTTCATAACTTTAAATTTAAATAATTATCTACAATGCACAATGTGATCAAACATAATTTTGTCCACTTGTCAAAAATAAAAAAACTATGACTAAAAAATAAAAAAATTTAAATAAGTAGATATTTTGAAAATTGTAATATTATTTATCTCTCATCTCTCAAGTTGATTAGAATATTCTTCTCTACATTGTATACATTAATTATGTCCACTTTATCACTACATTTGTGATTATATTGTGCATTGTAAGATTAAAAGTTGAAACATTGTTAAGTGTATTAATATAAGTGTAATTTATTACAATAATAATTAGAGATGCTCTTTATCTATTATATAGATAGAATATAGATAGATATTGATATAGATGAGTCAACTCACATAATTTGTCAGTGTTTCACACATAATTTGTAATATACTTTTTTTTAAACTCATTAAAATAAAAGAATGGTAGGCCTAATTGGCTAAAAAGGCAATTAAGGCTAGAATAGTCAAATGAGTAGAAAATTAAAAAGGGCAATAGAGAGTGAAGGGTGTTTGCTTGGAGGAGGGGTCGAGATCAGGCGACAATGACGATGCTCCAAACACCCTCCTCCCCTCTTATTATATAAACACCCTCATTTCCTTTCTTTTTCTTCACTAAAATCCTCGAATCCCTCATCTTTGTCTTTCTTCAAATTTTCTTCGTTTTTATTTCTGATTATCAGTAACCATGTCTTGCTACAAGGGAAAGTACGCCGGTAAGATTCCTATCCCCTTTGCTAGATTTCGATCTATACTTATGGAGATCTGTAGATCTTATGTGTATTTGTTTTCAGTAGATCTTTGATCTGATTGTTCTCTGTTTTGGTATAGACTTTTTTTTTTGGCTGGTGGTTTAGATCTGAAATTTTGGAATTGTATATGTACGAGAATTGTCTTCGAAATCGATATTATCCGATCTGTCTGGTTGCGATTTGATTGCGTGTGGTTTGGATCGTACGTGGTGGCGGTTGAGTTATCTATTTGCTGATATATTCGTTCAATTGCCTTATCTTTTTTCGGTGTTAGTCATTCAAATCTGTTTGGATCTATTTTTTGTATCCGATTTGTTACGGTTACAGGTTTTGGTGCCAATTGGAGTTTTGATCTGTTGTGGCGTTGTTTATGTCGTTAAATTGCGTGGTTTTTGCTGTTCAATTCTGAACATCACTGTTAAATCGGGTATTTTTGCCGTTCAATTCTGAATTTCACTGATAAGAGAATGCTGTGTACCTATGTGTACCTGCTTGCACAGCTACTTGAATAAATTAGTCATCATGATGCAGTTTGGCTTAATTTTTTCTCGTAAATTAGTTTCTTTTAATTAACTGCAAAATTTAACTCTCATCAAGTTTTAGCATGATTCAATCAGTGATGTCACCATTAATATCACACTAGTTGTTGATGATCTTTCTCCAGTGTTGCACTCTACAAGTAGATAGACACTCTGATAGATTTCATGAGTGCCCATGGCCATGTATTTGTGATCTGAACATCTCATCCACCAGAAGATCAATAACTTACCATGATTCGATTTTCTTAATCATATTCTACCAACAGAAGATCAATAACATACTGTGATTCAATTTTCTTAATCATATTCTACCAAACTGCTCATATATGCTGTCATTTTACTTTCTGCACATACCTTCCACCCCTTTAATATAGTGTCATATTTTCAGATGAGCTCATTGCCAATGCTGCATACATTGGCACCCCTGGCAAGGGCATCCTCGCAGCTGATGAGTCCACCGGCACAATCGGCAAGCGTCTCTCGAGCATCAACGTTGAGAACGTCGAGACCAACAGGAGGGCCCTTCGCGAGCTTCTCTTCACCACCCCTGGTGCCCTTCAGTACCTCAGTGGCGTCATCCTCTTCGAGGAAACTCTGTACCAGAAAACCGCAGCTGGTATGATAATTTTCGAATCAAAATGATTTAAAAAGTAAAAAAAAAGGACTTTTTATCTTATATATTTGAAATCTTGCAGGCAAACCCTTTGTTGATGTCCTGAAGGAAGGCGGTGTCCTCCCCGGAATCAAGGTCGACAAGGGCACGGTCGAGCTCGCCGGCACCAACGGCGAGACCACGACCCAGGGCCTCGACGGGCTCGCCCAGCGCTGCCAGCAGTACTACAATGCCGGGGCCCGCTTCGCCAAGTGGCGGGCCGTCCTCAAGATTGGGCCCAACGAGCCCTCCCAGCTCGCCATCAACGAGAACGCCAACGGGCTGGCCCGTTACGCCATCATCTGCCAGGAGAACGGGCTTGTCCCAATCGTCGAGCCCGAGATACTCGTCGACGGGCCCCACGACATCGACAGGTGTGCAGATGTAACCGAGCGTGTCCTTGCGGCCTGCTACAAGGCCCTCAACGACCATCACGTTCTTCTCGAGGGTACCCTTCTGAAGCCCAACATGGTGACTCCAGGGTCGGATGCTGCCAAGGTGGCGCCTGAGGTGGTGGCCGAGTACACTGTTCGGGCCCTGCAGCGCACGATGCCGGCTGCAGTTCCAGCTGTGGTGTTTTTGTCGGGCGGGCAGAGTGAAGAGGAGGCCACCCGCAATCTCAATGCCATGAACAAGCTCAAGACCAAGAAGCCGTGGAGCCTCAGTTTCTCGTTCGGGAGGGCCCTGCAGCAGAGCACACTCAAGGCATGGGCTGGCAAGGAAGAGAACATTCCGAAGGCTCAGGCTGCGTTCTTGGCCAGGTGTAAGGCGAATTCTGAAGCGACGCTTGGGACTTACCAGGGTAGTGGGAGTCTGAGCGAGGGTGCGTCTGAGAGCCTCCATGTCAAGGACTACAAGTACTAGGTTTTTTTTGATCTGGTTGCGTATTTTTATGCTCGATGGCTCGTGTTTTGTTTGATCTTCGTAGACTTTTTGCGATTATAATAAGGTTGGTTTGAGGAACATCAGCAGCTATTGAGTGAGGATTATTTTTTTTGGGTGTTATTATCGTCGGCTCTATAGTGTGTTTTAACTAATCTCTGGCCATTGGTGGCAATTTGATTTGCTTTATCGTATGTTCGAATTTGAATTGATATCATTGAATTTTGGAGCAATTTGATTTGCTTTATCTTATGTTCGATTTTGAATTGATATCATTGAATTTTGGAGTTACAGTTGTGTTTTGCATAAATGTGAGGGAAGTCCAGGAACTGGATTTTTATTTGGGCTTGCTTTAAGCACATATATTGCAAATTGAGTTGATGTGCCTAGTGGTGGTAGCGAGCTCCGCCTACAACCTTATGTTGAGACGCCCCAGTCTAAATGCTTTCCAGGTTGGTAAGGGGGGATTTTTATTTGGGTTTACTGTATGAAGGGGCGATAAGCTTGGTAAGGTAGTAGAGGCAAGCTAGGTAGTGCTACCAAGTGATGCTAAAAGATACCGAGAAAACAAAAAATAGGCCTTGCACATAATTGCAACTGAAGGGTTTGAGAACAGAAATTACATGCTCATGGTATCGAAAGAAGAAATGAAGGCGGTGGTGGCCAGAATCCTGGTTAAGCTGTCTAGGTCCCGGAAGTCATCTGGATATTTTTTGCAAGACGATGCTGCAAAGTTGTAGATGGTAAAAAGTCAGAAATGTTGAAATTGCAGTCTTTTTATAGTGGACGCTAGACATGATCTCAAATATCGAACATCAAATGTCGTCGATCTAGTGAAAGATAAGCAGTCCTGATTGAGGATGAAGAAGTTGACGGGACAAGTTGTGTCATCCCACGACGATCGTCGATCTGGCAGCAGATCAACGATCCTAAAAAATAGGTACTTTTTAGGTTCTTGATGCGGCTTTAGTATAAACGATTCCTCAGGTTGGCTAACAAATAACATATAAGGTTGAGACAACGTGTTGGGTACAACGATAATGCGGTGTTCTTGCAGAATGGGGGAGCTAGATGATAACACCCATGATACATCAGTGAACCATCCTAAGAGGTAATATCGGGTGCGATCGATTCAGGAGAGCCTCAGCTCAATGTCAGGGCTTAACCTCGGCAAAGAGCTCAATATAGTAGCTCAGGGTACGAGTCGATATAAACAAATGAGTGAGGATCCGAGCTCTTAATGGAGCTCGAACAAATGAGGAGTTATTATATCCTGGAGGTCGTACAAGCGAAGGTCGTGTCTTCGACCTGGTAAGGGCATGAGGCAACTAAGTTACAAAATATAGCCTGTATCTTTTACGCGGTGGAAATAATAGCCACCATATTTATGAATTGGCAATAGTAGCCAACAACTTTAAAATTTTAGGATTATTACCCAAATTCGGCCAAACTCGACAGAATTGTGTTGGAACTCATACACTTGACTGATGTGGACTCCACGTAGATGCAGGTATTGACAACGTTGCGTCCACATCAAGCGAGTGTGTGAGTTCCGATGCAATTTCATCGAGTTTGGTCGGATTTGGGGAATAATCCCAAAATTGTAAAAGTTGTTTGCTACTATTGCCAATTATTCGTGAAGATGGTGGCTGGAAATCGTCTAAAAGATACTGGCTATATTTTACAATTAAACCTCGACAGATGGGGCACAAGGTTGGTATGATGACCTAAAGACTTGAGAGTCGTGGTAAAGGGAGGAAATAAAATCCAAGTGAGAATTTAAGTGTATCTCTATAAGGAATCAAGGATCCCAGAGGCGTGTTACACTTATTATATTTTTACATACAATTTTTATAAACTCACGAACACGATCTGACTTGAACGTCGGAGGTCTTCCGCTGGAACCCTTCCCCGTCGTGTTTTGTAGGTCACTGGAGCTCAGGATAAAAGGCGGTTCGTGGTGGTGCTGGTTTAAATCCGATCTGAAGGAAATTTTCTTACCTTAAAGTAAAATGGTTGATATTGTGTTGATGGACAAAAGCGTTAGTAGATGATTTGGGATATATCGGATAAATTTAACTAAAAAGTTATCTTATAACTGATAGCTCATAAATTAATTTTGACCTTATAGTTGATAGTTTATGACTGATTACTAAAAAAATAGATTACGTAACAAAAGTGTTTAGTATAGTTAGTTGATAAGTGAGCTAAAAAAAAATACTGGTCTTTTTTGAAAAGATACCTAGAGAAGTTTATAATTAGACCTGTAAATGAGCCGAGCCGACCTTGAGCCCTTAACGAGTCGAGTCGAGCTCGACTCGTTAAATAAATGAGCCAAAAATTGAGCTCGAGCTCGGCTTATTAAGGCTCGCGCTGCTCGGCTCTATAAGGCCTCCAGCGCGAGCCTTAAAAAGCTGAACTATAAAAAATTATATAAAAGTTTTCTTTTCGAGCCTTATCGAGCTGAGCCAAGCTCGACTCGTTAACCAAACAAGCTTTAAATGAGCTCGAGCTCGAGGGAGCTCGACTCGTTAAGGCCTCGAACTCGAGCCTTAACGAGTCGAGTTGAACTAGAATCATTTAATTTAACCGCACTAATTATAATACATGCTCGAACTTTTTTAAAAAACTAATCGTCCAAACCAAAGTTATTTGAAACAAAACTCATATACTAAGACCCTATTTGGCTATTAGCTGGTAGCGAATAACATATTGTATTAGCAGATAGTTGATATCATATTGTAATAGCTGATTTGATGAGTGAATTGTAAGCTATTTGTAATAACTGTTTGGTAAATAGTTAATTATATAATTATTTTGTAAATTTTATGTTAATATATTATTCTACGAAACTTCTTTTCTCGAAATGCTTGTATATTGTGTGTTTGTTTTTTTTTTTTGTTTTTTTTTTTTTT
>BKCP01011070.1:275351-296300 GCA_008636005.1 Striga asiatica | reverse complement strand
CAAACAAAACAATGATGATGTGATGATGATGATCAAGTAGATGCGGAAATCTTGTCTATAAAGAAGAAATAAAAAAGAAATAAATAATTATTAACTAATTATATATTAGGAAAAAAAATATTTACCAGCGGCTACTGTATGCTTTGAAAACCCGGTGTAGAGCTCGCTTGCATATAAACTTCCACAGTTCACGAAATTAGGGACATTTTAAATGGGTTCTCATTAAGTTTTTCCACCATTGAATCAATATACATTCGAGTGTATTTATGTGAACAAATAGATCTATCTGCTAATGTCAGACACATGGTGTGTGCACTTCACACACCTATATAGATGAATTTGCTGATTTTACTGCGAAAGTAGGTCAATTAAACATTTTGTGGAGTGCTAAAATTTATATAATTAGTAGCATTATTTAGGAAGTTTCTTAAAGTGTTACCTTGTTTTTAGCTCTTTGTGGGAATTTCATTTTTGTTGTAAACGCTCTCAAAAATCAATGTTCTATAATAGGACTATTTAGTACTCATAAATGAACTTGCATATGACTTGATGCAATTTGATAATCATTCTATCTAACCAAACACGTCACATAATATACGTTAAATATAAATAGCATGACAAGTCATAAGTTCTTTTCTCCAAATGCATACACAATAATAATGTTGTAAGACATATTAAATATTGTATGTAAATCAGTGAGCCAATTGAATAGTCAGACGAGTCTGACTCATAATAAATAATTTTATTATACATGTATGCTATAAAAAGTCATATTTTGCTCAAAATATCACATTTCAATTTAAAATATACATATCTGTTGAAAAAATACAGATACAAAATTCCACAGGAATTTTGGTAATTACTAATCAGATATATAACTATTAAAAAAAAGTAGCATGATTTTACAAACTAGTACGTGTCCCGTGCGATGCACGGGAAAATAATATTTTGGTTGTATTATAAATTAAATAAATAAATAACATTAATCATGATTTACCCATTATTTATAAATTAAACCGGGTTGGACACAGTCCGACCGGATGGACCGAGAACCGGTTTATAACCGATTTAGTGCGCTTGAATAAAATATTTGCTATCGAATCCGCCAATACCAGTATGTTAGACTGGTAAGATCGATACAATTTTCTAAACAAATTTTGTTACATGAAAAATAATTTTAAATAAAATTACATATTTAAATAAAACAGAGATTTATAAATTGTTTATCAATTAGTTTAAATATTTGAATTTATAAATTGTTTAGATATTTAAGTAACACTTTTTATTTAAATTTATTACTAAAAGTACTATATATATATATATATTAAAGTATTATGTATTAAAATCTGAACAACCACAAGACGGTCCGATTCTGAAAACCTTATATTTACCGTACATTAATAAAAATGATAATGAAATAAATATTTTGTTCACATAAATAATAATAAAATGATATATAAATATTCATAAATCATTAATCATGTTGTCATAAAAGTATTGTTAATATGATTATTTGAAGTTTGGACTACATCACATTCACGTAATAAAGTATTTTCAATATTAAAATTTATATTTAGGTTCAATAATCAATTTGGTCTGGTCAAACTGATACATAACTTAATTACCTCGGACCAACCAAGTTATGTCAAGTTTTTTGACTATTTTAAATATCATCTAAAAGTAACTCAATCAAAGTGGGCAGTACCCTAATTCAATCACCCGATTGATCCAAAGTAATTTCCTAATTTTCTTTAAATATAATATTTAATTTTATGAAATAAAAATATTTTATGATTCATATGTCTACACCAAATGATAGTATATTAAGATTATAAATTATATATCCAAAGATGAACTATTTATTTTTATTTTATGCATATTAATAAAAAATAAACATAGTAATTTTAAAAAAAATAAGATTAATTGATTGGGTATGCAATTTAAAAAATATTTTTAGCGTTCAATATATATATATTTAATATGATTGAATTTTTGGATTAGAATATATATATTTAAAATAATTTTATTATTAAAAGTCAAAAAGAAAAGATGCGATAAAGATTACAACTTTGAAAAGTTTGTAACCATTAATTTATGAACCCTCCGATTTTAAATGATTTATAATTTTTGAAACATGATACGTGCATTTAAAACCCATTAATTTAGGAACCATCCAATTTTTTGATACTGAATTAAAATTAAAATGTAAAATGTAAAAGTTGCTGAAAATAGTATATAATAAATGTGGTTGACTTTTCCTTACTACTATTTATGGTAAATGTTAATTCTTATTATATATATATAGATAAAGCAAATGTACCATTCCAAATTAACATCAATCTTTTCACACATCTCATCCTCCCCACATTGAAACTAACAAAACAAATAATCACAATTGCTCTAAACACAACTTACCAAAATGGCACAAAACAAATATACACTATGCAAACAATCATAATTTAAACCAAATCACTTTTATTCACACAAGTTCTCTTAAGCATATTCTACAAGAATATTTAGTCAACAATAAGCATACAATATGAGAGAGAGAGAGAGAGTTAAACCAATACCCCCACATCTTCACAAACCTAAGGCATATTCACAAGGACAAGATGAGCAATTAGTTAATTTAGCTGGGTTTTTTTTTTTTTGTTTTATTTTTTTGTTTTTTCATTATTATTAAGAAAAAAAAACTTAACCTCAACTCTCATTTTCTCACTCCATAACCCCTCCATACCCATCTCCCATGAAGTACCTCAAACAACTCTCACTCACACCATTAACACCAACACCACTCTCATTATTATTAGCACTTCCATTATTACAACCATTATTGTTACCTTGTTGAGCCACGAAATCCTTGCCCCCGAGCTTGTTTAGGGCTTCCATGAGGGCCGTGTCCCGGGCCTCAACCCAAGCCCGTTCCCCGGCCCAAAACCTATGCTCCCTCTCGATTCTAGCCGCGTCCTGCCTTCGCCACTCTTCTTCTCTCATCAACCTCTCTTTCTCCTTGCGCTCGACTTTCTCCATCATCTTCTCCATCCACGCGTCTTGTTTCTCCATCAAGTCTTTCATCCTTAGGTCTACAAATTCCTCGATTTTTTCCTTCCATCCCATTTTCCGGTTTTCGAACCCTTCTGTGTCGTCGGTTGAGGCCGTCGTTGTGTCGGGTTCGTTGCTCGGGAAATTATCAAAAGGTTGACTATGAAGTGCTTCGGAGTTTGAAGCCGACGAGTTGTTAATGTTGTTTTGACCGTAAAGGGCTTCGAGTTGACTGAAGAACCTATAGTGCTTTCTGTCTTGCCGGCCGCCGGTCTTGCCGTCTTTCGTCTTTTTGTAGTATTTGTATATATTCTCGAATTTTTCTCGGCATTTTTTCCCGCTCCTATGGTAGCCGTGCTCTTCGGACATTATCCTGCATATTTGTGAAGTGAGGTTGAGTAACCCTAGTTAAGTTTCATGTGAAAAGGGTATGTACAAAAGAGGCTTCATATGATATGACATTGATCTTTGCTTGAGGAAAGACAAAGCTCGTGTGCTTTCTTTGATTGAAAGGCGTAGAAAAACTCGATTTAGGAGAAGAAAATGACTATTCAAAGATTATGTGGTAAATTTTCTTTTTTAATATAATTTTTTTTTAAAAAAAGGATAGGCTGAAAGACATCACAAAATTGGTTATCATTTTATAGACATAAAATCCAAAATGAAGAGGCGTGATGATTAATACTCACACTTTTGATTTTCTTTTTGAACAGTAAAACAGTTTTGGATTGTTTTAATCCCCAAATTAAAAACTAGATAACAATAATAATGACTATAATAAACTAAAAAAAGCGTGAAATTCAAAACCCCAAAAAGAAAAAAAAAAAAAGAAAGAAAAGAAATAAGTTTAATAATCAGTCTAATTAACGAACCTTGAAACCTCATCCCACAACGGACCTTTATGGTTGACCTCCTTGAACTTGAAGTCCAGCCTCGATCTTATCTCCAGCAGCGTCAGTGTCTCCTGCCTCTGCCACCTACCGCTACCGCCGCCGCCGCCGCCGCCGCTCGAGCCGCCCTCCACCGGTCGGAAAGCGAGCACGTCGTATGGGTGTGTCTGGGTCAGCCCAAGGCGGCCGGAGTGCAGCTCCGCCGACGCAGGCGGCGGTTGCAGCGGCGGAGGGGGGTAAAAATCCGGTCCGGTGGCGACGTATCGCCGGAGGTCCGGCGGCATTAATCCGTATTGATCTTCCATTTGTTTGTTTGGTTTTTAATTATAAGTTTCCTTCTTTTTTTTTTCAAGCTTTTCTAGAGAGAGGGTGCCGGCGAAGAGAGAGAAAAAGAGGGTTAGTGTGAAAGGTTATGGGGTGGGGGACAACGGCGAAAGGGGGCGGCAGATCATCCGGATCGTGTCCTTTCAGAAAAAATAAAGGGACATTGAGGTTTTGAATTTATGTAGAGTAGAGGACATTAAAAGGATGGCCCCCGGCTTATTTAAGATTATGCATCAAACGTCTTATCTCTCTCTCTCTCTCACACACACACAATTGAGTATGTGTATCTATACTCTCTCTGGCTTGGATATGTACGTATGTACGTACATTTTTTTTTTCAGCAGTATAGCTTAAGTTAATTATGGTGCATGTATGTACGATGTATGTTGCGTATACGTATATATCTGTAATGCGTATTTTAACTAATTTTTTCAAAATTTATATTTTAGTCCACACATAGTGGGATCACATTAGTGTAATTGTATACTGTACGTGGAAGTGATTATGTTGTGGGATTATATATGTTGTGGTATTTTATAATACGATTAAGTGTGGTCATATACTGTGAGTATGTTGTGAAAAAAAGAATATATATATATATATATATTGGGAGTGGTTCAAATAAAAACTAATCTTGGTGTGAGAACCGTATTTAATGTTATCTTTTATTTATGTATGATGTTATTTTTAATATCACATGGTGCTATTATTTTCACAAATGCTAATATAAATTGTGTTGAATAGTTCCATGTTAAAAATAACACTAAAACACAATCAATTATAGCACTACGTAAATAGCGGTTCTCATGTAAATATGGTACACTCATGAAAAAAACATTAAAAATGTTATTAAAAGTTAGTGTACTAATTTTGATGTTTTTTTTACTATCACAATGTTATGTATAGTGTGTGTTATGTGTTGTGTCTCGTCGGTTTAAATGTTTTCCAGTAAGCTTCGTTCATTTAATTGAACGACTCTTATTGGTTCACTCTCTTTTATCAGTGTGCTTTGATTAATTAAATGCCTTTTCTTGTTATTCCTTTTGTTTCCGCAATAGAATTGTTTAGAATTTATTAATCTCATCAAGAAAGTGTATTTAATTTACATCATAAAATGCATAAAATTAAATGTTTTTTAACATTGTTTCGTCCAACAAATGGTGAAAAAAACCAATTAATAGGAGTAAATTAACTGGAAAGATGTGTTCATCAACATAGACATGTACACGGGCCGAACCGGCCCAGGAATTGACCCGCGAACCGATCCTGGCCCGGACCGAACCGGCCCTGAACCGGCCTCCTAAAGGCCGATTCGTTGAACCGGACCCGTAAAGTCGGGGTTCGGTTAAGGTTCATTATATTTTTTTTTTGGTCCCGACGGGTCGAGCCGGGCCGGGTCGGCGGGTTGAAAGACGGGCACAATGTATTTTTTAACGGGCCGCACCGGCCCGGAACTGGCGGGCCCATGACCCGGCGGTTCAGGGCCGGTCTAAACCCGCGGCCCTTAGAAAATGCAGGCCGGTCAAGGGTCATGAAATTGCGACCCGTGGACCCGGCGGGCCGGGCCGGGCCGTGACCCGGCCCGTGGACTGGCCACCCCTACATCAACGGTTGCATCCTTACATAAATAAGTTTCATGCGTTATTGAAAAATTCTACTTTATAAATTAACTAGTACGACACTCGTGTACTACACGGGTTGTTTGGAAAAAAAAATATAAAACAATAAATAATAGAAAAAACACATGTTGTCGTATAAAAGTGCAAAAATAGAAAAAAAAAATATTCAGGCTCTATATAATTTGACAATTTAATTAAAACCCAAAGTAATGTTTTATATAAAATTAAATTATTTTAGTTTAAAAAATTAATATTTTTTACATATTCTTCCTAATTCAACACCCGTGTATTTACATGGGTATTTGTGTTTAAATATTTTTTTTTTCAGGCTTGTTGGATTAGTGAAAAGAAAATTGACTGTTGAGATAAATACAAAACAAAAGACTATATTTGATCATCTTGTATATCTACAGGGGAAAACAAATCTAACTATATAAGCATAACCAATCATACCAAATTAAGGATTTTCTAGAAATTTCTTAAACATAACGCAGAGGATAAAATGCATTGTTGACATGGTCAGAACCAACACAAACAAATTACAATTCAAGGAGAGACAATAATAATAATAATTAATTTATATATATATATATATACTGACAATAACTGATGTAATCAAATAACTCGAATTATAATACCTATAGCTCATACGATAATAATCAGAAGGGGCATACGAAGGATAAGGTGCTGAATTGAAACCATCGTGTATTTTTTTGGTCTAAGACACAAATCTCCATTACAACACGATTTTCAGGTGATTCTTGTCATGTTTGAACCATACACGCTCAATTGTGTTGAAAACAGTTGTCATGGTAAATTCAATTTTTGTAAGATGAATAATTGAGATGAAGGGGCTATGAGAATGAAGGGGGATGGTGATTTAAATAATGTAGAGAACTTTGTCATACAGATTTCGGATTAAGCAAAATACAAGGCATAATAGGATTTTAAACATTTGAAACACTTTATCCTACACGGCTCATATAATAGTAGGATTAAGCAAAATACACGACATTTCAAATTTATTATACACGGCATAATAAGAATAAGAAATATGCAACAACCTTTAAAGTTCGATTTTTTTTTTTTTATTATATATATTTAAACAGGCGGTGATAGTATGATCCGTGTATTACATATGTGAATTTTGGATAAGAATAAGTGATAAAAAAAACTTTTGAAGGAATTAAAATAAACTATGATAAGAATAAGAATCCTATTTGGAGGAGATAAGAATAAGAATCCTATTTGGAGTTGGGGTCCAATTTATTTTGGAATATAATTGTATTATTTTTATCCGAATCAAAAGTCGAAACATGTAATGTTGCCAAGTAAGCTTCCGAAGCGTGCGAACCAGCCATTTAGGCTCAGCACGTTTTGAAATTATATTAAGGAGGGATATGTGTTATATTAAAGAAATTTTCTATCTTATAATACATAACTACATTAAACATAAATATATTAATTGATAAATAATTTTATTTTCTAATTAATTTTAATAAATAATTTTATTATTATTATAAAGATAAATATAATTTATTTATTTTATATAGACAATATGGATGTCAAATCGAAACTCATCAAAAGATGATTAATTTGATATATTATATATGTAAAACCGATAAGAAATACAAAAGTTATCAACTTTTAAAATATATTTGCAATTCGATGATAATAATAGTAAATGATATTAAAATACAATTAATACAAATATTAATTTATATCTAAGTCTAATTCTAAAGCATGATTTTTGTCAAATAGGATTCCGAAGTATGAAAGTTTATCACATAGGCTCAGCGCGTTCAGAAATTATATATAGAAGAGATATAAACAAAAGTATGATATTTCTGTGCATACGTACGTATAATAAGTTGATCCACTTAACATTTAGATTGCTGTCATACAAGAATATTCTTGTGAAACAAAATAAAGGAGTTTTAATTGGGGCTCGAGGATAGATTTAAGTCCATATCCACTCATTTAGTCATTTTATCATTGTTTAATAGTTTATTAATTTTAGTTTCGTGGTGGAGAATGCGTGTGTGGAACAATATCACAACTTTTGCTGTTTCAAAATTTAGTGAGACCCTAATTAAGGGTTCATTAGGACGTGCTTGTATATAAATATAAATATATCCACTAAATATTGAGTTTTTTTTTGGTTAATTTGAAAAAATATGGTATAGTTCGTTATGAGTGGGATTTTAAGTTTATATTAAAATAATACTTAAAATAAAAAATTAAAGTTCATTTGATGTAAAAGTCAGAGATATATGATGCGAAATGATGATTAGTTAAAATTATGTGAATGAATAAATAATAAATTAAATATACACATCAGATTAATAGGTGCTAAAATTAGTTAAATTTTGAGTATGAATTGAATTTATTTGTATCCGAACATACCGTAAGGTCTCTTTCGTTGCATTTTCATTCTAGCATTATCGTGATTCTATGAGAATAATTTTTGTAAAGGTAAATTGATTATGAATGTTTGATTATGTATCAGTTTGGCTTTTACGATACTGCGAGTTTTTGAGGAATAGGTTAGTGTAGGTTTTAATTATGGTCAATATTTTATTATCATATAGTATTTTCCCGTGGTATACAATCTAAATCATAGCCATGATTCTCATTTTACACAATTGCGCCCAGAATCTTGGCTTTATTTCAAGGATGGATACTTCACATATAAAAACACTAGTACTATATAATTATATAATAAAATTGATATTTGATTTAATAGAATATCACATGTCCCAGCAGAACATTAATCTTGCACAAACTTTAATTAATTTGTGCAAACGTGAAATTATAGATACCAGCTACGTAATATAGGTATCAAGCCCAATTTTTATACCACTACCAAAAAATCATTTATATTTAAAAAGAAAATTGTATCGTAAATATAATTCAATAGAATTTCAATATTGAAAATTTCAATGTTATAACTTCATTGAAAATATAAATTATAAAGTAGATATTATTTTGGAATTGGTTTCATTTGAAATTTATGTTGAATTCTGCCGATTTCGACGGTAGTTTTCTCAATGATTGAAAGTATTTGTTGAAAAACTAATTTCAACGAAATTTTCTCAACAATAAACCCATAGAAATAACTGTTGTTGGAAGCATTACATCCAACTACAATTTTAAAGAAAATTTAATACTAATGAAATATTTTAATATTGAAGCTCTATTAGAATATCCGTTAGAATTTTTCATGAAATATTTGTCCGTACAAATCCTAGTTGGAGTTTGATATATTTTTGTAGTGTATGGAGAATATTGAACCAAGATGAAGTTATATAAATAATGGTGTTTCATAAGATCCATAAAAGAACATTTGAGCTGCGAATAACAATGTGGATTATGAATCTTTATATTGGTTTTATTTCTCATTATTGATTATTTTAGTGGTTGTGGGGGTTGGTTTTTGGGTTGGGTTCTACTTTAAGGATGAATAGTCATTTGTGTAATTAAGAGTATCTCCGATGCTCTAATGTTGTTATAGGATAAATTTTGACAAATGTCAAAAAATTAAATAGAATGTGAACTGTGTAAGAAAAAAATGTTGAGTTCACAACTATTAAATTAAAAAATCATCTCCAATGCACAATGTAGTCTAATTACAATATTATCTACTTACCAAATATTAAGATTTCAATATGGATTAATAAAATTAATTAAATAATTAAATAATTTGAAAATTGTAATAATAATTCTCTCTCTTCTCTTCATTGACTAGCTAGAGTGTGGAGGAGAATGTGGATGAATCACATTCTTCTCTACATTGTAGACATTAATTATGTCCACATCACCACAACATTTGTGATTACATTGTACGTTGGAGGATGGAAAATTGTGATATTAATAAATGTGTTGATCTGAAATATAATTTATCACTACAACATTAAGCATTGGAGATGCTCTAATAAGATAGCGATAAGTCACCAAGTTCCTACTTTTCAATTGCTTTCTTACTTAAAAAAATCTGCCTATTTTCTGTTTTTAGCTTCTCATTTTGCTGTTAATAGCAAGCTTGCTTTCGATGGCTCAAGGGTTCATAATTATGGAGTTTGAGAATCTGTACATGTAGCTAGACAAAGATTAACTGTTCACTTCATTTAATAATTTTTTTGAAAGGTTAAACTTTTATTTAATGTACTGCAATGCATCTGCTAAGCCTAAATCTATAATTTAGAACATTAGGTAATTATTACAATGATTAGAGATTCACTTAAATAACCTAAATTAGTTGGTTATAATTGTTCTTCTATATTGTTAAAAAAGTTGATAAATTTTATGTCGATATTCTTTTTATAATTACAAAATTTTTTAATTAATAGATTGTAAAAAATAAAATATTATATTATCAAAGATTGTTTCTAAAAAATAGATAATGCTAAAAATGAAATAAATAGCAAGTTGAAAATTTCGGCTACAAAATTGTAATTTTTAGCAGCTCAAAGCTTTTAATGAAAATCTCACTTTTATTTCAGCGTCTCGGGATATATTTTGGTTTTCTCAAGTTTCGGGATATATTTTGGTTTTCCTAATTAAAAGGTGGGATGCACTTCGGCATTGTTGTCTGTTCAAAAGAATCATATGAGCCCTCTTCTTTATGGAGATATATTTTGGTTTACTTAAATAAAATGTGGTGAGCACTTCGGCATTGTTGTCCCATTCAAAAGAATCATATGAGCTCTCTTCTGCATGGAAATTTAACTGCAGTCTCATAAGTTAGCTTCAAGAAAAGCTCTAATGTGATTAGTGCCCTAAACAAGCCGAACTCAAGCTCGATTAATGATTCGTTTAATTAGCGAACCAAGTTCGAACCTTAAAGAATCGCACTATAGAAAATTATATAAATAATTTCTTTTTGATCCTTGAAGAGCCTAGTCTAGCCTCGACTCATAACAAATCGAGCTTTAAGCAAGCTCTACTCAGCTTGTTTATCAAACAAGTCAATCGAACCTTAACGAGCGAAGCTCACGAGCAATTCATTTCTGTTAATAGCTCTAAATGTAGTACATTATTAACTTATAAAGACTTTAGGACTAATACGAGATAAATTCATACCTACCACACACGAGTATGAATTATCAGATAAAGGAGAAAAGGAGAAGGAGGCTTCACGATTTCCACTAATTACAATGCCAAATGATCAGGGAGAAATCTGAAATGAAACACAAGAAATACAATAGTTTGGGAGCCTAATTTAGTTACAAACCTGTTTCCAAGGAGAAAAAAATGCCTCTTCCTAGAACTAGAAATTCTTCCATCAACAGCTAATTCAGCAGCAAACANCCACACCAAAAAAAAGGAAAAAGCGAAAAGGAAAAGAAACAAATACATAAATAAAAGTTGAGCTTCGCTTAAATACATCACACGATAAAAATCAGAATATGTCAAAAGGCAATGCTAAGTTATGCTCTTCTGCTCTAAGTTCTTGCTCAGCTCTTCCAATTTCCCCAGCCTCAACTTCTCACTTTCGCTCACCAGCTGCATGCATATAATCGCCAAATACGAAACAGTGACGATAAGCAATTAATATTAAAAAAAATTGCAAAAGTATTATACATAATAATAATATTAATAACAATGAAATTGAGTTTATGGTAAGCCAAATTCCAAAAGCCGTTTATTTCATGACCAGCCCCTAAAAGTGACAGAAACTTAGTTTGTAGGAATGGGACATATGTCGATAGGTTTATGTAATTCCAAACAAAAAATTAGTTTCTGCATAATTATGCTAAACTTAAACCATAAATTCTAATGCTAGGTAACCTACAGATCGACCATAAATTCAAATATGAGGCAACATAATTGTTAGGTAGGTGGACCCCTCATACTTTATTAACCAAAGTGTAAATTTATGCTATGAAATATCATACTTTTGTTTATACTTTTGTTATATTTACAATATTATATTTCAGTTTGAAAGTATGCATATCCACTGACAAAATATGGTTGTCTAACTTCAACATATTATATGCGTATATTTTGTGATTAATCCTTCATTAATGGAAAAGCCAAATGACGCTGAATTTAAATAGACTACCAAAATCAGCTTATACCCACCTCCATCAATCTAGTAATTAGTTGAACTTTCTCTTTGTTCTTTACATTGAAAGCTTCAAGTGCTTCGTTGTACTCTCGTTCCTGTGATAACAAATTAAAGCTACATAAATTCAAAAGATCATAACAAACTAAAGCTACATAAACTCAAAAGATCATGTAAAGTTTGTCTATTAATGCACTTCTCTTTTTTTCCAAACCAAAAAGCTGGCAAAATATGGATATTATATTATCACCTTCTTCTTGCAAGTCTGCCCGAGCGGCTTCAACTCCTTGTTAATGGCATCGATTTTCTTACTAACAACATAGACTTCTTTCTTCATTGGGTCTGCAAGTGCTTCCAGTTCCTGGCAAATTCATTTGTATCTATTTGAGTATGCATGTTTTGGCGAATTCATACAATTTTTACACGTGAGACTGTAGGCGAACAAAAGAAGCTAGAAATTGGACAAGAATATAAACAGAGCATAAGAAATTCTGGTTGAAAACAAAATATACCATGAAGACAAGCCAATAAATTAAAGCATAATTTCAGAGCTGAATAAATACAATTTAGCATAAAGAACAAAAAGGAGCAGATGATACAACACACAAAATGGAAACACACACACGCAGAGAGAACTCAACGAAAAAACAAAGGAAATGAGCATAAGAACTCACGAGAAGCCAAATCTACTGTAGCAAGCAAGAGAAGTAATTTTCACCCAGCAAACACAGACTCGTGAACAAGCCAGAACTAGAAGTCTCACACATTTCCCCCAAATCACAGCAGCAAAAGACATCACCAAACAACGAAAATCGAAACAAGAAAAAGGTAAAAGAAGAAAAAAACTAAAATACCTCGCGAATTGTGGCCAACCGCTTAGTTTCCTCCTCGATTCGACCCAGCTGAGCTTGGACTCTCTCCTTGACCTCCATCTTCTTCTTCTCGATCTCCTCCTCCTTGGCCATGAAAGTAGCCAGCGCGGATTTCGACATCTCCTCGTCCTCCTTCGTCGGCGCCCCGCTGGAGCTCGAGATCCCCGAAAGCTGTCCTAACTGCATCACGGATTACTGGTTTCGTAGCGTCCTCTGAGTCTGAATAATTTTCTACTTTCCTTTTGCTCGCACAGAAAACCCCAATTCTTTTTTGCCCTAATTGGGTTTCTTTATTTGTATTATTCTTTCCTTCTCTTTGCTCTTGATCTGGTTTCGGCTTTTCTTGCTTTTGCTTTTGCTTTCATAATAATGAGATGAGATGATGAGAAAGAGAAACGGGTATAATTTTGTTAAATAATCGGCCCACTTAAGCCCAATCCAGGAGCCACATCTACTACCCAACTTGGGTGCAATTAGATTAGTANGAAGTTTGACTTAATTTATTAAACTGAGTTAAAAGATTGAAAAAATTAATTAGGTGGAATTTTAGATTAGATTTTGAGTTGATGAGGGGTAGATTTGTGTTAAAATGTAATGATTAATATTGAAGTGATATAAATAGTAAAATAATTATTGTAAATGATTGGTAGTTAAAAATATGTGAATAAGTAAACAGTAAATTTTGTTGGTAACTGTGTGCTAATGAGTAATGCTTGATTGATTATTTAACTATATTGATTATACTGATAATAGTTAAGTAGGATTAGATAAATAGTAACTAAGTTAAAATTTTCTAGTCAATCATAGTTATGTATAAAAGAAATTATTCGATGACTACAAAAAAATTAGTTTGCAATCACACCCCACCCTATAATGCCCCACTTATCTCTCAATATCGCACTCGACTTGTCATTCGGAACATATTGCTCGGCGTGCTCAAGTCAGCGTGTTGTTAGGGATCGCTCGAGTGTTGTCCAGGTCCGTTCGCTGTTGTCCAGAACAATTTGTTGTTGTTTGAGCTCATTTGGTGCTTGGTAAATTGGTCCCGACTAAGTGTAAAATTGAAAAACATTCCTGTCTTAAGTTGACCTTTTAAATACCCAACAAATTTTCTCTAGGTGTTGTACGAGGGATCTCCAATTGATATTAATTATTATGAGAAATATTGTGTTAAAGACTCTCCAATGCAAATACTACATTCATGTCGAGTTTTTTAACCGTTAGGATCACAAATGCTAATATACATTCACTAGAAACACTTTTGTTTGGTCATGGACATGTCAAGTGAAATCATATTGTATATGCAACCTAAGCAAAACAGGCACAGAGTGGTAGAATAATCTGATAACACCTAGACTCCTTTGTACGAGTTTTTAATAGTGGTCGATTCACCCTTTACTCAAAAAACCACATTTTGTGTGCAATGGAGTGTGGTTACGAAGAAAAGCAAGCACAGAGGACGACCGTCTGCGGCTACAACTTTCACCGCGGGTATTAGTGGTACCCAACAGGCACCACGGCCGGAGCCTAAGATTATTTCAAGCCATGGATCGATTCCTAACCAGACTGATGCAACGGGAAAGCCTAAGGAAGCATTAACGGCACCAAAATCGCACCGCAGGACCCAAATCCCCCCACAGACGTGTCAAGTAGGAGCTGGGCTGGACCCGACTAAACACCAAGTTGTTCAACCGACTGATGATGAGATGCTCGTGACTCCACCCCAAGCCTCCCAAACTGGCACCTCCCTTCCTGTTGATGGTGATGCTAGGATGACGGAAGTTGGTCGGGAGGATCCCCTCCAAGAACCGTGGCCGGAGGATCCTAGGTCGAGAGGGCCACTGACGGGCTCGTCTCCTTCCGCGAGCCAGGCTATGGAGCTAGAAGATGAAGCGGACTCCCCAGTCCACCGTTTGGTGTAAAAGCGGTTGCCTCCATTCTGACAGTGTGTACCAAATGAATATAATTTCATGGAATGTCCATGGTGCAGGTTCGCCTGGTTTCCGGAAAACTTTCTCAACCCTCATTAACCATTATCGGCCCGATGTGGTAGCACTTTTCGAACCCCGCATCAGTGGGGCAAAAGCTGACAAGTTTGCGAAGTCCAGTAGATTCGACAATTCTTTCCGAGTTGAAGCCAGAGGCTTTTGCGGTGGGATCTGGCTCTTATGGAGAGAAGAGGTACAACTGGAAGTATTGTGCTTTTCGAGACAATTGGTCCATGTCCGATTGTCTAAGAATGGTGAAGAGTGCCTAGTAACTTTTGTTTATGCCAGTCCTACTACAACCACTCGTCGTAAATTGCGGGATTCCCTGAATCTTTTGGCGGCCAGTACTACAGACCTTTGGCTTATTGGGGGGGATTTTAACTGTCTCCTGTGACAATCTGAGAAACGAGGAGACTCACCGACCCATCGCAATGTTAGCGTGGATTTCTCCGAATGGATCTTCACTCATGGTTTGCAAGAAGTCGCTACAGACGGCCACCTCTACACGTGGAGCCGTGTAGGCCTACTTGGTCTGGTTGAGGAGAAACTGGACCGGTTTATAGCAACCACGAACTGGGTGGAGAAGTATAAGATGTACCGAGTCCAACTCCTCCCGCGGGTTCATTCCGATCACTCGCCCCTTACGGTGAGTATTGGTCACCCGCCTTCTTTGATGAACAGGCCTAAACCATTTAGATTCCTGGCCGCCTGGCTTCTTCATTCCGAGTTCGGTGAGCTGCTATAAGGGGCTTGACAACCATCACTTTCCTATCTTGAGGCGGCATCGAACTTTGCTGCTAGGGCAAAACAATGGAACTCCTCGGTCTTCGGCAACATTTTCCAACGAAAAAAAAGACTGTTAGCCCGCATCGGGGGTATTCAGCGTAGTCGGCAATTCTATTTTAAGGAAAGCTTGGTGGTTCTAGAACAACGACTACAGGATGAACTACATGAAGTCATCTTACAGGAAGAATTGCTGTTGATCCAGAAATCTACTCGTGACTGGGCTCTGCTGGGAGATCGTAACACCTCCTTTTACCACAGACAACTTAAATATCACCGTCGCCGGAGTAAAATCTATGAGCTCGTAGATGATGATGGGAATCAAGTTACAGACCAACAATCACTTCAAAGGTTAGCCACGGATTTCTTTCAGAAGATATACACTGCCGGGCCGGCCCCAGATGACTACGGGCCTGCACCCAGTTATTTTTCAGTGGAGGATGCGTCCGTGACGGGCGCCATGAGGGATGATATCTCAGACGAGGAAATCACCTCGGCCCTCCAAAGTATGGGCGCTCTGAAAGCTCCAGGAATAGATGGTCTTAATGCTCTCTTTTTCCAAAAAAAACTGGGGAACGGTGGGATCCTCGGTGTGTGCTTTCATCCGAAAAATGTGGCAGGAAGGAGAAGTTCCACGGGAGGTGAATAAAACATTGATTGTTCTTATACCCAAAATCGAGAATGTCTCCTCTATCCGGCACTTTCAACCTATTAGCTTGCTTAATGTCATCTACAAACTCTTCACCAAAATTTTGGTGAATCGGATGAAAAGTTCCTTGCCGTCCTTGATTCATCCGGCTCAAGCTAGCTTTGTTCTGGGCCGTTAGATCACCAACAACATTGTTATAGCCCAAGAGCTGATCCACTCAATGAGGTGCAACAGAGGGCGCACAAGTCACATGGTGGTTAAAGTTGACCTTGAGAAGGCTTACGATTACCTCCGGTGGGATTTTATCGAAGACACATTGCGCCTGGCTGGCTACCCGGACAAATTGACTCGGGCTATTATGGCAGGCGTAAGGTCAACGTCGATGAGCCTGTTGTGAAATGGGACGGTTGGCGAACAGTTCCAGCCCACACGGGGAGTGCGACAGGGGGACCCCATATCTCCCTACCTTTTTGTGCTCTGCATGGAGAGGCTAGCTCAGATTATTTGCGTGACAGTGGAAAGACTATCCTGGCGGCCCGTCACTGTTGGTAGAGGAGCCGTTGTTGTGTCGTTCCTAATGTTCGCCGATGATCTTCTCCTCTTCCTAGAGGCCACGGACGAGCAGGTTCTCATCCTGAGGCAGGTCCTCGATCTTTTTTGCCGGATGTCGGGGCTAAAAGTGAGCTCGGAAAAGACGCAAATATTTTTTTCTGCCAACGTGGATATCCAGGACCAAAACCGTTTAGCGGGGACCCTCGGTTTCAGACGTACGGATGACTTGAGGAAGTATCTCGGAATGCCCATCATACACGGCCGGGTGTCGACCAATACATTCTCGCATATTATGGATAAGACGGAGTCCCGTCTTGCAGGGTGGCGAATGAAGCTTCTCTCGATGGCTGGAAGAGTGACACTTACTCAATCCGCCTTGAGCAACCTTCCTTACTACTCCATGCAGTCCATCATGCTACCCTGTACTATCACAGATGGGCTTGAGAAGCGTTGTCGTGCTTTTTTATGGGGAGGATCCGAGGCTCGGCGGAAGGTCCACTTGGTTGCATGGTGTGTAAGGCAAAGGACGAGGGGGGATTGGGCATAAAGGAACCGCGCCTTATGAATCGTGCTTTTTTTTATGAAACTAGCTTGGCGCCTACTAACGGATCGTAACTCCTTGTTGAGCCGTGTTCTGACTGCCAAATATGGGTTGGAATTATCGCATAGGACGGAGCATTTGAGCTGCAGCCGTGGCTCGGCCTTGATGAGGGGAATTAATAAGGTCTGGCCTGATGTTCTGAAAGGGCTGCGTTGGGTGCTAGGTGACGGGGAGACGACGAGATTTTGGCTTGACCCGTGGCTTTATGCGGCGTTACCGTTAACCAATTTTGTATCCCACATGCCGCCAATCGAGCACCTCCCGCTGACGGTAGCTGCTTTTGTTGATGACTCGGGCCGTTGGAAATGGGAGATGTTCCACGAACTTCTTCCTTCAGACATCACTCTCCGTATCGCGAGCACGCTACCCCCACGTAGCGAGGCGGGCATGGATCGTCTTGCTTGGAAGTTCTCACATGATGGTCACTTCAGTGTTAAGTCTGCGTATCAGGCTCTGTCAAGCTCAAACAACGACCCCGACAAAGGGCTCTAGAAATTAATTTGGCGGGCTTCTGCCCCTCAGCGTGTTCGGACATTCTTGTGGCTATCCGCTAAAGCCCAACTTCTTACTAACCAGGAGCAGTTTCGACGACACCTCTCAAGTTCAGTGGGCTGCGATTATTGGGGAGACCGAGTGGTCCTACACGTCCTTCGTGACTGCCCGGCTGCGACGTGGCTATGGAATCGACTGATCCCATCGGGATTTGACCGTCACTTTTTTCGGCAGTCGCTTACACGATGGCTTTCGACTAATTTGGCGAGGAAAGGAAATGGAAGGTCTGCCCACTGGGATACCATCTTTGCGATCACCGCCGGGCAGCTGTGGCGGTGGCGCAATGAAAGAATCTTCCAAGGTCGCTCAACCGGTTGCGAGATGCGGCGGCGAGAAGTTCTTCACATGACGGAGCAGTATGGTAGAACCGCGGTATCCTTCGCTCGGGTAGGCACCGTGACGTACGATACCCGCTTTGTAGGTTGGCGGCTGCCGGCGGAGGGGCGGTGGAAGTTGAATACGGATGGGGCATTTGATTCTTCGACGGGGCTAGGCAATGCCGGTGGATTAATCCGGGATGAGCTGGGTCGTTGGGTTGATGGCTTTACCATGAATATTGGAGCTTGTACCATCACGGGAGCCGAACTTTGTGGTCTTTTTCATGGACTCCGGCTTGCATGGGATTTGGGATTTCGTAAAGTAGTTGTCGAGGTGGATAGCCAATGCGTGATCCAGCCGGTCTTTGGGCTCGAGAACTATGCCGGCCCACATGCAACACTTGTTAAGGAGATCCGTCGGATGGCTCGATGGGATTGGAGGATTCAGATACAACATGTTCATCGAGAGGCCAATTTTGCGGCCGATCATCTAGCGGGCATTGCTTCATCTTTCTCGGTTGGTTTCCACAGGCTTCATACTCCCCCAGATGGGCTTCGTCACTGGCTGAGCCACGATATTATGGGAGTTTCCTACCCTCGTCGGGTCCGTAGCTAGGTCTTTGACCT
This sequence comes from Striga asiatica, assembly GCA_008636005.1. Classification (NCBI taxonomy): domain Eukaryota; kingdom Viridiplantae; phylum Streptophyta; class Magnoliopsida; order Lamiales; family Orobanchaceae; genus Striga; species Striga asiatica. The sequence goes on along the minus strand of BKCP01011070.1, from coordinate 277,417 downwards.
CCTTCATTGTACCAAAAAAAAAATTATTAATTCAAATCATAGACAAGAGGTTTGTACTCAAATTACTCCACCAATTCAACATTCACACCATCAAAAAAGAAAAAAGAAAAAAAATGAAATTTTCCCTGGCGTCAGGCCCGAGGATATTGACAGGGAGGAGAAGCTGGGATTGACACTCAGAAAAAAGAATCTGCTGTTTGTGATACCGACTAAACGCATAAATTGTTGAATGACTAAAGAAAGAACGTATTATACACTTCAAAGACCAAATGAGTTTGAAATTTCAAGTGAAATCATTTTACATAAGCAATACAGGAAGAACAAGACACAGAGTAGGTAAAATGACATGAAAATCCGTTTTGCCATTAGCTACTTTAGTCAGAACAAATTAAAGAAACAATGGATAAACTCATGAGGCCTCTGTTTTAGCCCTTGCTCCCGTAGATAGGGAATCACTTTCAAGGGCACTTTCCTGCGCAAGGTTATGCCCACCATTTCCCTCATGTCCACCTCGTCAGGCCCAAGCCCATCCGCAAGCTTCCAGTCGAACGTCTGAAGCAAACTAGCAATGGTCAGGCTCACCGTCCTGTGACCCAAAGTCATGCCCAAGCAGCTCCTTCGGCCCGAACCAAACGGGATCATCTCAAAATGCTGCCCCTTGAACTCTACATCACACTCCAAAAACCTCTCCGGTTTAAATGACAACGGGTCGGGCCAAGCTTCCGGGTCCCTATGGATCGCCCACGCGTTAACAAGTAGTTGTGTGTTTTTAGGCACAAAGTAGCCCATTAGCTCCGTGTCCTCCATCGAGTTCCGCGGAATCAGCATTTGTAGAGCAGGGTGTAACCGTAATATTTCCTTTACTGTTGCCTGCAAATAGGGCATTCGGGTCAAGTCATCCTCTTGGACTCTGCGGGTACGCCCCATGACCCGGCCAATCTCGTCTTGGATCTTTTTTCATCGTGTTCGGGTGGCGGAGTAACTCCGCCATTCCCCACTCGATGGTGGTGCTCGTCGTTTCTGTTCCTGCGAAAAACATTTCCTTGAGCGACACGAAACTATTCCGGTTAGTGGATGCGAACCGCGACATATATAATAGTTTATTTAAAAAAATATATATATATTTATTTATTTACCATGATTGCAATTGCAATGTTCTTAGCTGAAAGCTTATCGAGCCCATCCTCGTCGACTTCACCTTCATCAAGCAATGCGTCTAACAAATCTTCCCTTTTCTTTCCGATTCCCGATTCCCTCTCCCGAATCCTATCCTCCACAATCCCGGAAGCAAACACTATCAACCTTCCCAAATACTTGGCCGTGTTCCTCCTAATCCCTTGCGGATCGATCCATTTCAAAAAGGGGAAAAAATCGGCCACGTTAGGCTTTCCTAACCACTCCAAAAACATCAAGAAGTTGTCGAAAAAATCACTCTCCCCGTCGAGCTTCTTCCCCATAACGTCCCCCGACAGCACAATATTCCCGACCGTATTAAAAGCCGACACGAAAAGGAACCGATCCAGTCGAACCTCTCCCGACGATCCATTCTCCTTACATTTCGCTACGTCACGCTTGATCCACTCGATCATTTCATCCACGCCTTTTTGCCTAATGGTAGCCGACTTGTTTACCTTCTTCTGGACGAGAAATTGCACTGTGCAAATACGGCTCACTTTTCGCCAGTAGTCACCGTAGGCCCCGATGGCGACGGATCCACGGTTGTACCCTAAGGCCGTTAGCGAGTCGGGAGCTTTCCGGTCAGCAAATTGGAGATCGCGTTTCTTGAAGAGCTCGGCGGCTGCTTCGGATGATTGTACCACGACGGTGTTGACGGAGCCGAGCCTGAGGTGAATGATCGGGCCGTAACGGGCCTGTAGCTTGTGGAATGTCTGGTGTGGAACCTCGCCAAGATCAAAGATGTTGCCCAATAACGGCCAGCCCGGCGGGCCAGGTGGATGGGATTTTGAGGACTTTTTGATAAAGAGCTTGACAAAAATGGCTAATGTGAGTAGGGTAGCTAAACAGGGGAGTGAACTGAATGTGCAGTCCATTTTCCTTTTTTCTTC
>BKCP01011070.1:245601-266981 GCA_008636005.1 Striga asiatica | reverse complement strand
CTACCAACTCATCCAAGGTATACTACTGTCTTATTTTTTTTTCCTTTTACTAGCGTATTTATCCTCTTCTTCTTCGAACTTCACGCGACTCGGATACTTCTTGGTCTTGCAGACGTTGTCTAGCCTAGCCCCTATCCTCCATGAGGCCTTGGAGGGTGACCCTGACGAAGTTGCCCACATGAAGGAGAAGGTCGAAAGCAACGAGGTTGCGCGGGCCAATCCCCAAGAGATGTGTGATCCCCAAAAAAGCGAGATCGTCTAGCTGACGGCCCATCTTACGGCAAGGGTGCCGAGCTCCGGGCGAAGGGTGCTAAGCTGCAGGCAAAAGGTGCCGAGCTCGCGGCGAAGGATTCCAAGCCGAGTAGGCTCAAGGCCTCCGTGGACGAACGGGTTGAACGAGCCCGAGAGGAAGGTCGTACTTCTTTTCTCTCCTCAATTCCCAGGGTCTGTTTCGTTAAGCAATATTGGCTCGAGCTGATGTCATGCTTCAAGCACTCCAATGAGCTCGACCTAAGATCTACCCAACCCAGCCTGCAAGCGGTATTTCATGACTGTCAAGGTGACAGTACATGGATTTCATTTCATGCTTGTTCCCTCCAAAAACATCGGTCCAATAATTGAAGAAAATCTTGGAGATATGAAGGAACGGGAGAAGAGAATTTTCGTTCTCTGTTCTTATGCTCTCCTCGCCTAACTGGCAAGAAAACAAAAATGAGGTAAACGAAAAAAAAAATTATTCAATAAGGTCTTTATTTTGTTTTATGTTGGCGGCCACAATTTATCCTGCTCAAACCAAAAGTTGTTGGATGCATTTTAAGTAAATCAAAGGGCTAATAATGCCACTGTAGAAATCTGCTTTTTTAGTGGGCACTGCAGAGGTTCTACTTCCTTCCTTATTAGTAATTATCCACCACTCAAACGATTAAGCATGCAACCTTCACCAACCCAAAAATTCATCAACCAAGAATAAGAGTCTTCAAAACATGCATTATTCATCGGATATCAGTCTTGAGTAGATTGCACGCACAAAATTTTAAAGCAACACGCCCGAACTTAACTGGAAAACCCCACACACAGAGATTTCGATTCAAAAGTACAGACTTTTATTGCTCACTTTTAGCAAATTCCTAACTAGTATAGTTTGCAACAAGGAATTTTATTTACATATCTTTGTTGTCTTAGCATGGTCGGATTAGCCTGAGCCATGTTGATATTAATCGTTTTAAATATTGCTCACTTCAGCATCATCTGTTTCAGCTTTATCTTCTGTCAAGGCATAGACCACCGCTGTTCTAGAAGGTGCATATATTAGGAACAAATGAGGCCGGTCGTCATGCGGCATTTCCTGTTGAGACATCAGGTTGAAGAAAATTATTATTCACTCGATTTTTGTTTCTTCCAACGCGTATAAAATACTTCCTAAAAGCTGATTATGAAATTATTGACCGCAAGATATATGTAGATGCAGTAGTTTAACATTTGAAAATAGTTCCATGCACAACAAACTTTGAATTAAAGGACCATGCATCTTATTGGAATTTATGATGGTTGGGAGGTTAAACTAATTTTTTCACTGTCGATAAGAAATTTAAAAAATTATCAACCTGCCCAAATTTTAGTTACTTGATAATATAAACATTAGTCTGAAATAATGGAATGAGAAAATGAAATTATATGAGTCATGTTTGAGCATTAGTTATAAATTATGAATCAAGGTTAAAACAGGAGTCAGTTGACTCAATTCATAGTTTGAACATCTTACAGAGGTAAAATATTCTGCTTCATGATTTACTCTACTGAAGCCTCCAAACAGTGGATGATCCGAGTCCAAAACAACCTGAAAAGTATAGCTTTATCGTGAAAAACCCTTGGTTCCATAAAAGCTATAAAGGATACATAGTTGCAAAAAATCACTAGAAAATATATAAATAAATACCACTAGAAATAACGTAGATATTCATTTTAATGGGGAAATCAATACCACCTATAACTTATTTATCACCACAACTATGAATAATCATCGGAAAGGAAATCATGCAAATTATCCTTTTCAGCAGCAAATTGAAATAACAAGTATGAAAAGCAAAGAAATTTTCTTTCTCGATGTACCTTATACTTTCCTGGCTTTAAGCAGCCTACCCGATAATCTGAATAACTATTACTCCAATGAAAATTGAAGACGAAGACTAAGTCCCCCCTCTCGAATACAACTATCCTATCAGCTTCATCCTTTCTTGATATATACTGATGGTCTGATGTCATGAACTGCAGACATTAGACCAAAAGTTAAATATATATACATCAAAGAACTCAAACCTGCAAATGCAACTTGGACAACTACTTTGGAGTATGATAGTCTGAAGAAAAGTATTGAACTCAGACTGTTGACTAAGTTCAAGAGGTTGAATGTAATAGCATCTAAGCCAATCATTACATTCTCACAGAGGTGAGAAGGCCACAATCATATGTGGTTTATGGGCTGAGTAATATCCTACTTCCCAATATGTTAAAACTTACAGAGGAATAATTGTTGGAGCAAGAAATCTTTCACATTTTCTGGCATTTGAGATCAAAGAATCAAACATGACTAGATTTTCATGAAGTCTGAAGGAGACCCAGTTGAGGCTTAAAGGTCCTAGCAATCCAGAGAACCATTTTTCTTGTTGGACTCGTGTTGACTAGTCAAGCTGTTTATCCCACATTTAGTAAAGGTATAGCACATGAACAAGTTCACTAGGGTTTGAAATACTATTGTCAATTATTTCAGTATAGGAAACACACAATGGACAAATCTTCCTTTTCTTAATCAACTAAAGCACTACACTACCTAACATTATTGCAATATTCCTCTTGCTTTTTGCAAGAAAGGATATATAGGTACAGTGTAATCCATTAAAAATAATTGGCGAACAGATAAGAGATGCTTCCAACATGTAGGATTCACACACNAGAAAAGAATGATAGAAAAAAAAAAAGAAAATAAAGGAACCTACTAGAAGTGGAAAATCTACTGCTAAATATGATGCAACTTTGTTTCTTTACAACTTTTTACTAACAGGATCAGCAGATACATAGCCTAAAGAAGAAAATTACTTTCATGCCATCACATATATCATACTGTTATCCAAATTTTAGTACAACTCAAGGGAAAATACACCACCTAAATTCAGTCAAGGAAATGAATTCAGTGCAAAGAATACATACACCGTATTGTTCTTCAAGATGCTGCATTGCTTGGTCAAATTCTTGCATACCACGATATCTTAAATAATCTGCATCACCCTGGTTATTCATCAAGTAAAATTGAGACAAAAACTCAACTGCTCCAAAGGTCTATACTATGAGTGACATTAGATGGAATGTTTCAAGAGAAGATATATATAGCGCAGAGAATATTGACGAAAAAGGAGATTTAAAGCCTGCTGCTCTGACTTACACATTTTTCAACTACATTTGACCACATACATAGTTTATAGTAAAAACCCATGCAGTATGGTAATCCAACCGAGATGCTCATTCACAGGACCAAAATGCTGGAGAGTGAGCAAGTTCAAAATATATCTAAGAGCAGAATTGCAACTGAAATTATGTAAACACATTGAATAGTGTGAAGTTTGATGATGTAACGAAATTATTGTAACAAATTGTTTGAAGTGCTTGAGATCAATCCCAAACACCCTTCCGTCTGTTTAGCAACTGCTAATTATTGTATGGTTAACATTCCCATAGGTTCTACCTGAGCTCCTTTCAGAAACATCTACATCCCAAGCTTCAGTTCAGAAACAATTATCTTATTACCGCTACGACAATATGATTGAGGTTTGGTCATTTCTCTCTTTTGGGAAAAAGTTACTTTCCATTGTACAAATACCTTTTTGATGTTTCCATATTACAAATCATTCTCTCTTAAAGTGAGTCGTATTTATACAAGTACAAGTTTTGTGAATGTTTGTCGTAACGAATATTGGTACTTTAAAACATAGCTAAATTTATGGAATAACCTTCATCTGCCTGTGTTAAGGAAGTGAACATTTTATTATTTCTCTCTTTGGCTTTTCCAGGCATTTTCCCTGATCTACAATTTAACCACATGTCTCAGTCTTCTAATTTTCATTCCCTACCAACGTTCAGATAAGGCCATAAAATTGAGGGTATTTCTTGCTTCAATTCAGGTCAGTAATTTCACTAGAGCAAAGAGGATCTTGGTTTTTCCTACATATAACTTATGATCGAACATTCCTTCAACCTAATCATCTATCAAAGTGATGCTAAAGGACAATTGGACATCGTATTTAAGAAATTTACATCCAAATTAGGAGAACTAGCTTTAGAGACTTAGAGTACAAGCGTACCAGATCAAATCTGCGCCTGCACTTGTCGTAACTGTTATTATTTCCTGGAATGACTCTGCCATCAGGGAGATGTTGATCTCCTCTAGGGAAATCTATCCACTCTGGTTGAACAGAAAAATAATTTAGTGATGTGATTTTGGATTCAAAAGAAAAGTCATGTTCACATGTTAATATACAAGAAATAATACATTGTAAACCCACCAGGATGTCCAAATTCATTTCCCATAAAATTAAGATATCCTTCTCCACCTAATCCCATTGTGATGAGCCTGATCATCTTGTGTAATGCAATTCCACGATCTATTAAGGGAGTGGATGGTCTATCCAGTGCCATGAAATCATACATATCCTGCCAGATGATTTCAAATACTAAAATAAGCCCAAATGCAGAATCATAAATTGCTTCAAGATGTATAACGGACCGGCAAGAATTGGGTAGTGGATATTGACCGATATTTATAACAGAAAAATCAACTATATTGGACTTTGCCTTTAGGATGTTGGCTTCAAACTCATGGATGACTAGCTATAATCAGGCAGTCTGACTGACAAAAATTCAGTGGCCGAACAATGTCCAAAATGCCCTCTACTCTGCAATTTTTTTTTTTAATTCTTTTCAGTCTCTTCTACACCATATATTTTAAAATAGTTTATATTCTCATCATAACTTCAACTGAAAAAACTAACGTCTCTCTGCAGAAGGAAAACAATATAACTGTACTAAATTAAGCAACACTAGTACTTTCTCACCACAATAACTAAGTGGGTGAGAGCTGACTTGACTACAATTAGACCAATAATAAATGAATATTATAGAATCATTCTGTCATATGCATCACCTTATCCATCAACCAGAATGCAATAGTTTTATCGCCAACCAGTGCTTGGTCATGACTTTCTGCATATGAAACACATTTTTCCAGCCACCTTCTGTTTGTAAGAGTGTGTATAATATCTCCCATTCTCCAGTCTTCATCCCTTTGCCTGCATAAAGAAAAAAAAGGAAGAGAGATGGATGTTGAGGCATGACCATTGACCAGTCTAGAAGCATTGCAGAGTCCACATTTAAAATTAATGTTTTATAACAACAAACTATTTAATTTAACTAGAAAGCAAACAAGTTGGTACCATAACCAGGTGTTTTATTATGTATTATGCTTTTTTTCACATATCTCGCAACTCCAGTCTCAGAAAAGGAAATCAAGTAAACGAGACTCCGGAAAGTGGGATCTATTCTTTTCAAGTCCTTATGAAAAAACTACAAAATAGTATTTCAAAGTGACATTCAAGAGTACACTTATTTCCCCGATGTTTAAAGTCAGAAGCTTTACGAATGACGTACTTAAGAATTTCAATCCATTTATCAGCAATTGCCATGTGTAGACGATAGTCAAATCCAACACCACCATCTGGAAGAGGAATACAGAAAGTTGGCATGCCACTAACCTGAAATTTGATGAAATATCCAAATAAATTACAGTTCAATCAAATTCCATTTTAGAATAATGAAGAATTTAGCAGATAAGCATCAAATATAATCAATGGAAGTTGAACCTTTGGATTTTCATCAGGGCTATGTCCAGCAAGACTGAATTGTGGATATGATGATTTTTCAATATTAATTGCTTCACCGTTCATATTTTACATTAAGGTTCTAACAGTATCAAAATACACAAAATATAATGGAACAAAGGTTTATAACAAATGATAAACACTTCCCGGAGAGAATAAAAATCGCTGTCAGATATTACAAAAGAAATCTCTGTGTATTTATGACACTGACAGTCCTAAGTTATGTACTCCCTCCATTACGCAAAGATAGGCCGTGTTCCTATTTTGGTTTGTTCCACAAAGACAGACATGCATCTTCAAAAATAACGTAGTTGAACTAGTAAGTTCCTTTCAGCCCTCCTTTAATTTACGTGGAGGAAACAAAACAGAATGAGATCATAAAACAAGTACCAAGTATGTATAAATAAAGAACGCTGGCGAATTATGTCTTAAATGAAGCAAACTTACATCTTCGCCAATGGTAATCGCCTCAGGAAACAGTCCATGAATTAGATCATTAACCAGCATCAAATACACCATAGCATCCACATCCGTTGCAAACCCAAAGTACTCATTGTAGTTACCAGTAAATCCCACCTTTTAACATGCAAATATATTAGCCTCAACACCGAGCAGATAAAATTGGGAAGTAGAAGCTTTGAACAGAAAAGTAAGTTTCCAAGCGCCATAAATAAGTAAAAAAACTGGATCACAAACACCAGAATGTGATAGTGAGAACATTCTAGAACTATAAATCATTTGCATAATTTACATCTTAAGGTTCACAGAATATTTTGTTTGGTCTATATAGAACTTGGTTGCAATTCCTAATTAGCAACTATCACTAATTGAACCAAGAAGTATAGCGCATTGTTTTAATATTATATTTTGCGTTTGTCTAAACTCAAAATTGAATTTCATGTTCTTTTAATACAGAACTGAATTCTCATTGTGACCAGAGAAGTGATTCTTAATTGAACATCTATATAAATGACAAGAGATTGAAAAACCAGGAAAGACCGGAAACATCACCAGGCGAACATCAGATACACACACACACACAAAAATTTGGGGACTAAAAGACATAATTATCTCAGATAGGTTCTGAATAAGATCCCATTCTCTGAATGATCTAGAATAAATTATTAGAAAAAAGCACTATTTGTAACCGGATTCAACCCATCAGATGATGAAGCAAAATTATCTGAGGAAGTATGCCAGATGGACCCTAAATTATTATCATTTTCATCAGTAACAATACTCGGTCAATGAGCAGAAAACTAAATATAGTACCTCTAAACCATGGTGTGTATACATCATTGATGTCACACCATCAAATCTGAAACCATCAAACTTATACTCATCCAACCACCATCTTGCATTAGATAGAAGAAATCTTAGAACCTACAAATAAAAAAACTTTAGGTGCCAATCATGATGATACAATAGAAAACAATAGTTCAACATTCTGGATAGTACATACTTCCCATTGTCCATAGTTGAACAGACGAGAATCCCACATCCAATGATAACCTCGTGGTCCAGAGTGAAAGTATCCACTGTCGGTACCATCAAACATGTTCAGCCCATCCAAAGTATTATTCGATGCGTGGCTGCAAACATCGACCAAGACCTTCAAAATTGTTACATGGACTAAGATCCTCAAAACTGTTTCATGGACTAAGATCTCCAGGAAATAAACAGTCATCAACTATATGAGGCACTCGACAATATTCGGATGTATGGTTCACGGATATTTAATCATGGAAATTTCATTATACCTGTGTACAATATCCATGAGAACAACCAAGCCCAGATCATGAGCTTTATCGATTAAAGACTTGAGATCATCTGGTGTTCCAAAGCGACTGCTTGGTGCAAAGAAATTCGTCACATGGTAACTGAGGCAAGGAAGCAAAGTACAAAACTGTCAGAAGGACCAAAAATAATAATAATAAAATAAAAAAAGCAAACGAAAAAGGAGAAAAGAAGTTCAGAATGCTAAAAGATACTGAGCTAAACCAAATGACATCTTGAGTTACCCAAAACTGGCATAATATGAATGCTCCTGAATTGCCATTATCTGAACAGCATTATACCCAAGTCTCTTGATACGGGGCAGAACTTCATCTCTGAAGTTGGCATAGGTATTGATTATTGGCTCCTGCATCCGAGGTCAAGATTATGACATGACCCACTTGAAGGTTATCTAATAAATGTATGAACAGATCCCGAAAACATAAGATATTATTATGATAATTAATATATTTGATCTTCAGGGTATATAAGGAAAGAATGATGTTAATCTTGCAGAACGTAATGGTAGTGTTGATGCTAATCTAGTCCTAAACGCGATTTTAAAAAAATGATACAAAATTTCCAGAAGTTTGGGAGCTTTAAAATCTCCTAAAGTAATAAACATAAGAATGAGCTAGTGAGCACAATGTGATAAATATATGATTATAATTGTGATGGCCTATACAATGCCAATTTCAGAAACTAANGAATATAGATCTGTAAAGAGGATTTCTAAGTTCGTTCGCTCTCTTTCTTATTATTTAACTTTGGTACCTTAAATTTGTCTGCATTCTGGTATTCCACAAAAATTGACACCCCACCCTCACAAGTTTTTCTTGAACTAATTTCGCTCTTTAGAACATTACAAAAATGCATTTTGTAGAATAGCCTTCTCCTCCTGAAGCGCTCTCTCTCGCAAGATCAATGCATTTCATCCGTAACATAGAACTATATTTGAGGATACTTATGTAAGATACTAAAAAACTAGCTTCCAACTCTCCAACTATCGCCAAGTTAAAATGAACCGTACAATATCCTGTTGTAAGATGAAAGGAAGTTCTTGCAAACACTAAAATAAGCTATTCATGGCTTTGGTGGAATAGGTATGATGTTTATCCAGCTATTAACTTAGAATCATTTAAGAAAAAGAAAAATGAAAAGAAGATAAAATTAGAGTTTGCAAATACTCAACCAAAGGTCCCTTTGTTGAACTCTCATAAACTTTTTTCCATGTCAACTGGATATGTAATAGATTTAAACAGAGCGTATATTACGGTACCATATGCTGCGATACAAATACAAGAGTTTAAGTCACTGATCTAATTAAATCATTTTCCCTTGATATTAATCATTCCAATACGTATTAACAGTTGTCTTTCATATAATTCACAATTGCCAATCCTTCCTTAACATCACTTGCAAGGTAGTGGTGGCCTTCAAACAATGCATTACAGATGTACTAGTTATGCATGAATCAGTTAATAAACCCTGAATAAGGGAATTTGCAGGCGTTGAACATAGAGAGTCACGTTAGTACATGAGAGAAGAGATGCACACCGTACTACTCATTCCAACATGAGACTCGTATATCCGGAGTGATTTTGGCTTCTTTGGACGAGGATGTTTAAAAACATACTTTTCCTGCAAACATATTATGAAGAGAATACTAAGCTGAGAAGAAAAGGAAGGCAAGAAATTACCAGGTAAACAAGCATTCACATCTCTCTCTCTCTCTCTCTCTCTCTCTCTCTCTCTCTCTCTCACACACACACACACAGAGAGGAAAGAAGCACCATAGCTTCTCAGACTACTATTTAGAAACCAAGATGCAGAAAAGCAAGACTCAAGAAGCTTTTCCACGAGAAAGAATATGACAGTATCCTGCCATACCATTATAAAATTGAAATGGCATTTTTCGTGCTGTCTTCAGCATCCTACACATCCCTCATTCTCCCCATTTATCCAATATTCAACAGTCAATACTATTAACACAAATTATAACAGAAAAAATATTGCAAATACCTTTTCTGGAGGATTATAATATATTCCATTGTAAGGAATTTCACCAGGAGCCTGAACCGAAAACTTGATCCAAGCTGGAATAGAGTCTTTTATGCCAGATGGAGTATCCATACGAATCTACATGTGAAAATCATACAGGTAGTATCATCAACAGCCTACCTACTAGTAGATTCACAAAGTGCAGTAGCTGCAGTCAACGGCAATACTTTGTGGTCATTGCTGTAAATTACGATAATATAGCAGGAGCAAGAAAGACTAGGGTTGACTAGTGACTAAAAAAAGTAAGAAAAATATTAACTAATAAGATATTTTCCTCCAAGAATGATCTTAACTTCATACCTTTACTCGGGAACCATGGGGGATAGCAGGAGAACCGTCTGCATTGTTTGGTAAAAAGATCTCCCAAACACCAAACTTATCCTGTTAAAAATCTAAGTGAGTCAAGCCTTGTGACAGAAATAAGCAACATATAAATGAGATATATATTACGAATTTAACAGTCTTAATGAAAAACCAAAAGATGATAATGTCCTAGCAATGGTAAAAAATAAGGACAGGGGACAAAGCTTGTATCCTGGGAAAACGTCATATCTTGGGCTAAAGAACAATAAATGCAGAACTTCTTTATTATGATTTTTTTTAAAAGTAATTGTGAAATGGTATCCTCTTATGCCGAAAATATCATTTTACACCTTGTAGCAAAACAGAAATTTAAGGTCAATGAACTAAAACACCAGCATTTCTTCATGACTACTCATTAATGTTCAAGGAAGTTAAACTTACACGAGTCATAACATCAGCATTAGGATCCCAATTGTTGAAATCTCCAATTAGTGTTGCCCACTGTCAGGTACATCGAATCATTAACATCATAGTGAAAACAGTAATAATCATAAAATATGTTGTTATTGTACTTGTTGGCAGTTATAGACTACTAGAGTACTACTACAATGACTGTGTTGTCAACTTGTTTCCTGGCCACTTCTAACAGAAAATGTTACTCTGACTTCTTTTAAAATGCAATCACACTTCACGTGAACTATTACAACAAGAAAATCATGATTTTTCTATTTGGCAGCATCTACGAATCAGAAAGGATGTGAACTGAAAGATGCTAATGGAGAAATATTGGATAAATGGAACTGCAAAAGGAGCATATTTCCTGCTATACCATAATGATAAGCAGCACTAACCTTGGCTCCAGGTGCCCACTCCCTGTAAGTGATACCTGTTTCACTGGCAAAATACAAAACTAGAAGAAATTAGAATTCACATACATTAAGCACAATTTAAGAATTCATACAAGGGTCAGTATACCATCTAGAGTCGATAAAGCTGCTATACTGGATGAACAAGGGGTACTAAAATTTTCATTACTCAGCATCATCAGAACTTCAAACACACTTCTCAATTCTAATGACGGTTTCATTAGGTATTCTTACGGCTAGAATCTCATATTACTGAGGACCCAGTTCTCCGAAAGGAATAGGCCTCAGCTGAGACAAAATCCTGGCTGCTAGATTTGGCATTTATCCTTTGTATTCCTTTTGCCTTTAAAATTCTGACAAGCCCTAATTACTTTCTTTCTTTCCCCAAAATACTAACAGAAAAAGTTCGTGCATAAAGTTTTCTAGGTGGTGTTTCATTATGCAGTAAAAGGTTGGTTATCATGTTAGATGATAGTTGGATTGGTATAGTATCTTCAACGCTGAAAAGAAAAGGATGCTTGTATAAACTGAACTGTATAATACATAGATAGTAGGACTTTCAAATAGTTGTTTGATAGGAGAAAGACCAACAACTTGTCTTCCTTCAGCAGTAATACTGCCGAAAGAAACACACCCAACCCTTACACATTGTCAACATTGAGACTGATAATCTACTACGTAAAACAAGTAACCCATAATGCCATAACAGATTCTGATCATCAGGTGCTATAGCAGCAAAACTGTGATTGTAAAGGAGAACAGTCTAGGGTATTAAGAAGACAAAAAAAACAATTTTTAGCAGGATGATCACGCACGCACCTGCAATTAAAACCAAGTTTCTCATAACCACGAGAAAACTTTTCTAGTCCACCTTCATACTTGTCAATTGCTTCGCGGAGCTTTTTATATTGGTCATACCTGTAAAATAAGCATGTATGGTGATACAGAACAACAACAACAACAACATACCCAGTATATTCCCAACAGGTTGGGGTCTGGGGGGTCAGTTGTACGCAGACCTTACCCTTGTAATTATACAAGGAGGCTGTTTCCGTAGCGACCCAAGGTGCATTGCGCCGTTTGATATATTTTTTTTTCTAGAAACTTCACTAATAGAAGAAGCACTAGAATTTAATTGAGCCATACAACAACAACAACATACCCAGTATATTCCCAACAGGTTGGGGTCTGGGGGGTCAGTTGTACGTAGACCTTACCCTTGTAATTATACAAGGAGGCTGTTTCCGTAGCGACCCAAGGTGCATTGCGCCGTTTGATATATTTTTTTTTCTAGAAACTTCACTAATAGAAGAAGCACTAGAATTTAATTGAGCCATTTTTGTCAACAATGACTCTTCCAGTTCCATTTGCAATGGACAATATGGTGATGCAGAAAAATAAATAAAAAATTACATAAGCAGCTTCATTTATTCTCCAAACAGTGATTACGAATTCTATAAGCCTCTCGCAACAGACTCGAAAGTGATAACAGATATCCTGGCATGCAACAATTTTTAAAAATAAAAAGTACAGAAAGATTGAAGTTCTAAAAGCAGATATCCACACAAATACAATATTTCGTAAACCTAAAATATAGTGTTTCCTTATTGAGTTTTATTTTTAGTTCCTTGAATCATTCATGCAAATTGGTCAAAACAATTTTACCGATAATCGAGATGTTCACGGTAATTGCTAAGAAGTGGATCTATTTCATATATCCTTTGACCAATTCCCGGTGGAGGAATGACCCTCTTTCTGACCCTTGATGATTCATCACTTATTGGTTCGTATGTTGAGTCTGGCGTTCCTTCATTTTTCGATTCACTATATTCATCTTGTAGCGGCACAGAAGTAGAGTTTTCGCCTCTAATGGTATCATCAGGAGTTCGCAGCTCAACCAACTTTTCTTGATCCTCAATTTCCATCCGGTGTTCAGTTTCTGTGCTTTCTACAGCACCTGATATCTAGGACAAAAAATCATACGAGGCAAATAATATCAAATATGAGATAAAGAATAATCGTTAATGTTTCTGATAAATTCCACATGTTAAAATTAGTGTTACATGAAAGAAAGACAAGATTAAAAAATGAAAAATATATGATAAATTCAGGGTCAAAAGACACTGGATGATCCGGGTCCATTGCGCTTTAATGTATAATAACTTTCAAGGGGTTGGTTCTACTTTGAGCTTGTACGATATCGAGATTTAGAATGCATCTCGATTCCTCTAAAAATGAAGTTAGTCACGAAATTAAACTGGATGTTCCTTCTTATTGGCTATACATAAATTCCAATTCAGAAAAAATCAGATGCAAAGAATGGAGCAACGGTTAACATATTTCTAGTTCACTAATCTCAAAGCCCATTAACCAGTTTTACAGTCTTTTCTCCTTTCACTTTCATAAATGAGTCACGTGTCCAAATGGAAATATTCATGTGTTCAATAGAGCAATCTATTGGATTAAGCAATTGAACCGAGGCCAAAAAAACGCAAGCCTTTATCGTCAACGAGAAACACGATCCAAACCCTATGTGATCAACAAGAAAACGGACTTAAGCTACTTGCCATTGTCTGATGGAAACTATAAAGAATTAATAGTACTGTAAAACACCTAGTTGCCTTTAGCTAACCGTACTACTAGATAAGTAAACACTCTAGTAACTTTTAAGGAGGCTAGGCAAGAAGATTATATTCTTATTAAATATAATGTTTAGTTTATCTTCTAAATATTTTCACTATATTTTCCTTGATATTTTGTTTATGCATAACCATGCACAAACTGAAGTCCCAGAATCCAACTAAAACTTTTGAAAGTGAATCAATATTGCTTTCCATGTTTCAAAACATGGCATCATCCTTTTTTTTTTTTTTTTGCATTCTCCTTAACCTAAATATAAGAAAAAAGGCAAAAGTGATTCAATTAAGACAAGATTTCAACGGTGACATGCCTTGGAATTATCTGACACTTTGTCAGGGACATCCAATATCTCTGATGTGGATGAGATGCCCTCACTTTCAGTACCTTGGAAAAGGACTTTCTCTGATACTGTTGCCATAGGAGATTGAGAGCCAGGTTCATAAGGCTTTCCACAAAAAATCTTTCCTGTAAAATAAAGTTTGCTAAATCATTTGATGCAATAAGTACATGATTTCTTATGGTAATTGCAGCAGAATTAAAAAAAAGCAGGAACATTTTCTGTACTTCAACCACATTGAAAATCAAAGCAATCAGCAATAATAACATTCAGTCTTATTCTTCTGTATTGCTCGTTAAACTCAAAATGGTCAATTCACCAAAATTTTGCAAGCTTTTGATTTTACCAGAAATTTCACTGGTTACTTGATTCCATGGACAAAATCTCATTTTCATGTAATAATGAGTACAATACTCGAGCTAATGAAAATATTTTAAGCAGCACAGCCACATTTGGCATTCCGAAAGATCCCAAACCAAAAAAGAAAATAAAGAAGATAATTGATCGCTCTACAACAACGAAGATTTTCAAGTAAACTCGAAGACTATGTCGACTCCTCTGCTACTCAGCTAATGAGCCCTATTCCAAGCCACATCAAGGCTTTAACGCTGGTGAAAATACGATTGAATTCAGCTACAAAATCAATTCCCCTAAGCCTACCAATTGGCCCATAAACAGGAAAATTACCATTTGAACTTTACAAATAATAAAATTAGCAAAACACATCACTGAAGACGACGAATTAAATCGATAGCACAGATGAGATGAAAGCAGGCACACACCAAACAGAAACCAGAAACAGAACAATTACCATTTGAACTTAAAAAAAAAAAAATGAAATCAGTGACACATATCACTGAATCCAGTGCACACAGAACACGGTTTCAATCGGATATCACATATGAGATTAAAAGAAAGCAGGCACACCAAACAGAAAATGACAAAATGGAAAACAGCAGCTATACGCACATAACAAGCGAAATAAAAGGAGATATCACTCACGCGAATTAGACTTATTTTTCATGAAATAACAGAGATTGGTACTCCTCCTATCAACACCCGAGCTCCACCGATTACTCCCCAGCCCGTACGCCGGCGGCGCAGCCGGCAGCCGCACGCCAAGCAGCGTATTAACCATCCTACCTCCGGCAACGAAAAACCCAATCGCCTTTTTCACCACCTTTCCCCTTCAACAGTACGAAAGGTCGAACAATTCTTCTCAGATCTGCACTGAGCTCAAGGCGCCATGATATCCGTGAAACAGGATTTGCGATTATGGCGTGATGTTACTTGTTAATAAGAGTTAAAAGCAGCTCTATTATACGTGTGAAGAAGGGAACTGAGCATCACTGCATGGGGATGGGGTGATTGGGTGCGATGGGGTCCACGGTAACCTGCTCCGTCGCCTCTGCACCGTCGATTTGGGGCCGTGGAGAGAAAAATATCTCCCGGTTCCAGATTCGTGGGCCACTCGATCACATGGGCCTGCGATCGGCAATGGGCCGGGAAAAAGGTGACCGCTAAAAAGTATGTGTACTTGCGTGTGGTTGGTGGGCTCTTCACCTTTTGTGTTTTGACGGCTTCCTTTTGGGATCACTATTGCCACATTCACTTGAGCCACGTTTGGTAAAAAGCATATCTTTCGCATATTCTTGCTAGGTGCCAAGTGGGTATTGAAATCGAGATTATTGTATGGGAGAATTTTATATATACACAGTGATTTAAGAATAACAAAAATTATATGGAGCCATCAGATGGTTTTCTTATGGAGCCATCCACCACTTAATGTGTTGACACATGTTCAAAGTGTATTTATTGAAGGACACGTGTCAATACACTATTGGTGAATAAGTATGGATGGCTCCATAAGTTGAGCCATCCGATGGCTCCATAGCAAAATGTAAGAATAATTGCAACAATATCAAGGGTTGCATTTTAATTGCAAACTTACGCGTGGAATTTATTTGTGATTATTCAAGATATCAGTTACCCAAAAAAATAGATCAAGTCTTCTTAAATTGGGGGATTACAAATTGACCACGTACTCACCTTCCTACAATCACGGATCTTTAGAATTGTATTGAAAGAAAAAAAGGTAAGTGTATATAACATACAAATTAGGAACCTAGTCAACCGTGTATATTTCTTTCAACGTTTTTTTTTTTTTTTTTTAATTTTTGCAATTTGTCTTAATTTATTATGTATATTGTTTGTATATTTACAGTATATAAAACAAGTTGAAATCATACTCATGTACATATACTAAAAATATATTGTCGACCTTAACATATACTAAAAAACAGTATATTTTTCGGGAATATATACAAAAAATATACTCATTGTATACAATCGACATAATAGAAAATACACAACAGATAAATCAATCTTGTCATTACATACAAAATATATACAGAATATATACAGAAGATATACAAAAAGCACATTAGACTGTAAAAATTCAAATTTTAGAAATTAATTCCTTCCTTCTACACACCCAATTCTCTATATCCCGTCATCCACAAGTGCAGCCGCCAGAGTCCATTGTCGTCTCTTTAAAAAACAACTGCAGGGGTCCATCGCATCTCCGGCTTCTAGCCTGCGCACGAACACTTCTTTTTTCTTTCTCTTTTTCTTTTTCTGTTTTTAGTTGCGATCTCTATTCCGGCCCACTTCGGCCCGCGGCCCCCGGCTATCAGCCACAATGACTCAGCCACCACCACAGACCACCACGTTCTCTTCTCTTCAGTTTATTATTCTCTTTTTCTTTTTGTTGTTTTGATCGCAGGCCCTCTCAGAGCCACCTTGTTCGTTTTCTCTGGCGTGTGAAGAAGAGATAGAAGCACGGGCCAGATGAGAAACACACTGGCAACGAAAACATATACTGAACATATACTTCCTATATACGAAACATATACTGTCGATTGTGTTTACAGAAATATATACTGAAAAATATACTGTATATATACGCAACATATCCCAAACATAATAAATCAAATGAAAAAGTTCTCAAAAAAACTGAGGACTGGGGAGAATGGCGGTTAGTGATTTTCAGGCTTTGTCTTTGATTACCGCAGCAACAAATCAAGTAGCCGAAATCAGAATCGGTTTGTTATTGCGTTTATCCGGTGGAATTAGGGCTCAATTTTTCCAATCGAGAGGCGATATGGAATGCTGCTGAACCCGCCGGTCGCCGCGAGAACACGAAATACCATCAAATCAAAAACAGAATCCATAAAAATTCTAATACAAGATTATGAAAACAACAAAAAAATATGAAAGCAAACTACTTGGATCTCTGTCTCATCTTTAGGCACTTCCTCTTAAATCTCCTCATGCTCTTCTTCTTCCACTATTGAAATATATATATATATATATATACAAATTGCAGCAAAAATCAATGGAATCAAAATTAATTTGTATGATATAGATGACACATGGGCTAGAGATGATTCACTTTCGCTCTCATGGTGAAAGATGAATTGCTACTTAACAGTGACGTCGTCGAGATCTGAAGAAAAAGAAAGGGGGAAGAAGAAAAAATGAAAGTGAGAGGAGAGAGAAATAGATGTTAACTAGTAACTTTCGTAAAAAAATAAAAGTGAGAGGAGAGAGAAATAGATGTTAACTAGTAACTTCCGTAGATTTGCAAATATTTAGGATATGTTTTCTAATTTTGCTAATAAAATATTATAGCAGTATATTTGTAAATATTTTGTGATGATCTCGTTGTAGGCGTAATTTTCTCTTATTGTATTATACCATGGCATAAATATACCGAATAAGTTTGTCATTTTTATTATTTTTTCAGTTATCAGATCGGAATTCATTCATAAGTTTTAGCTTTGAAATTAACTTATCAATAATCACCTACCTCTTCAGATAAATTTAAATTTTAACATAAAAACGACCATAATAAATGTCTCATAAATCGTTGTGACAGTTCTAGAAGAAGAAGAAGAATTTTGAGTTTAAGAAAAAGAAAAGATGCCAAATGGCCTCTAGAACTGTAACGAGAGCTGTTACGACAATTTCAAACAGACTAAAACAAGTACTTTGTGGAATTTGTCCAAAACGAGTTTATATAAGTGAAATGGGGCGAAAAGGATGGCGGCCTTATAGTCTATTATTGTTCAGACACATGTACTACTCATCAAATACTGAACTGTAGTAAAAAGTTGAGGATCGACTAATTGCATGATACTTAATTTAATATTGCACCATAAATCCTAATATTTGTGTGAGCTGCAAAATGAAACCACCTTTCTTAGTTTACCAAGAAGTTTGTGACAAACTCTCCTCCACTCATTTTCAAGAATACTAATTGGGGATCACATAATGGCTTCTTAGAATGGTAATAAGGTGTTGGTTCTTATAATGGTTATAACTCCTTCCGGTGTAAAAATCCTTTCAAGTTTCTGACAATAGTTCCCCATTATGACATTAAAATCCTTTCAAAACCAACAGACATCAAATTATAACAAAATTCAAAATATATATTTATATTATTTAAAAAAAAATAAAAACGAAATGAAAACTCAGTAACACAGACATACATATAGCAGCAGACTTCAAACAAGGAGCACGAAAAAATTCATAAAAATCCAAAATTTGAAGTTCCAATTATCTTCAGATTCGAACTCGAAAGGACTTTCCGACTAATGACTTGAATTGCTACTAGCCAACAACGCCATGCATCTATTCACAAACTTGAAAATGTTTAGTTTAATTTGCAAATCAAATAAGATTATGATGCAATTAACCCTTCAATTTTCTAGTAAACCATTGAAAAATGCCCCTCATTCACTTCAATGATAAACAATGGTAACGATGACATTCCCTGTAAGTCGAGGCAAGGGATCACAGTCGAATACAGGTATGCTATATAAGCATCTACAAAACAAGTTAATCTTTCATCTACATAATAATCCAACTTTAGCATCTACAAAAGAAGAAAGATATCTCCTCATAGATGGCCTACTCGATTAATCTTTCATCTACATAACAATCCAACTTTAGCTGGTCTTGTTTAGGCTAATCTGGGACAAAAGAAGCAGCATCAAGAACTCTTGAAAGAATAAAAAGGCACCAATATGTGACAACATAAAAGCTTCTTCCTTTTTCTTTCACTTTCACAACATATCAATGAAAAAAGTGGTCCAAAGTACTTACAGTTGGTGAGAATTTTTAGATACTAACAATATTTTCTTTTATAAGCAATACAGCACAGAAATTGCAAATGAGCCGAATACCCAAATGAAATTTTATGATCCATAACATTACAAATCTCTGCAACTTCAGTGATATACAATACAACAACAAAAACTTCATTGATATACAATACAACTTCATTGGTGTCAAAACTGAACGTGGGGATGAATTTTCCCGAAAGTCATTGAATAAAAAGCTTTTCAATTCATTTGATAATCAAGAGTTGAAAGGAAATTTGAAACAAATTTAAGAATCTTAAAGTGTCATTGATTAGGTGCTAAAGGGGGACAAAACGGTGGCAAGACCAATCACAGAAGTAAACAATAAATTTCAACATAAATGACACATAAACTAGCACAAAACTACATGAACAAAGAAATATTAGAGATAAATCCATACAAAAGCGAAAAACCAGGAAATTAAACACACATAAAAGAGACATTAGTGGTATTAGAGCAGCAAAACAACGTATTCAAAGCATACTGACAATTTCCGCGTTATAATGCCAATGATCATAGAAGAAACAAATAATATAAATGGAAACCATTAAACCTAACACAGAATAGAAACATTAGTAACAATAAGAAAACAAAAAAACCCTGACATAAGTCACGAGCAATATCTAACGCCCTAGTTCAACATCTAAAACGCACACTTAAGTAATATTCAAGACGGCTAAGTAATCTGATGCCGTAGTAGCTATATTCGGAATTGTCGGGACGCTTGCGGCCCGGTGAGATAATGTGATGCTGCTACGGCTATAATGTGAATTGTCCGGTTGTTCGTTTCCATGTTTTTTTTCCTTAATTTACAATATTTTTGTATTTTTTTAATTATTTTAATCATAAATATTAATTAAATGTATTTATGATTAAAATACATAAAAAATACAAAAAAATTGTAAATTAAGGGAAAAAAAACATGGAAACGAACAAAACAATCCGTAGAACGATTTCTTCCGGCGGATTGAGGCGGCGGCCAAAGCCAGGGCAGTTGATATGCCCGCGGAATGCCGTCGCCCCGATTGTGGAAACCAGCACGCGCCTCTGGCGTGCCTCGGCGAGATTTCTGTCCAAACTCCCCACCTGACAATATATGGTAACACAACGTGCACATAGTAATAATACAACAATCATAACGATACCATACCTTGTTCTCATCCCGTTGCACTGTATACAAAGGAATTCGACATGCAATGCCAACCAACAATCAACCAAAAAAGTTGCTTACAAAATTAATCAACTTCACACTGACAGTAGCCTGCTCCATGATACACGGCATAATATTTAAAATAATTTTTAAGTTGGGGAGTTACAAAAACGTTACTAAGTTCGAAATCCCCCTTATATATAATTTCAAAACGCGTTGAGCCTAAGTGGCAGCTTCGCACGCTTCGTAATCTTACATGCCAAAATATTATGCTTTGTAATATGGCTTGAATAAAAATTACTAATTTTATATACCAAATAACTTAAGTTCGGATTACCATATATATACACATATTTAATATATTTAAATCATTCCTTATAAATCTATTTATTATCTTTATTTTCTATAATGTGCACATAATCTTACTTTCCAAATTTTGTGCTTCGTGCATATTATTCCCTGATGTGTTTTAAATAAAAGTATTATCAATAAAAATAATGATGTATATAAATTAATTCACTTAGTTATTTATTATAAACTGTTATATAATGTTTTTTATTTATTTTTTCCAACTTCAACAAAATATATAAACTTTTTTTATTTTTAATTGTACAATTAATTATTTTATGGTTAGTACACGGGTATTGTACTAGTTCTATTTTATATTTAAATAACTTAGAGAAAACTTACTTGCATAAGTCTCTAGATAATTATTAAACACAACATTTAGTTGCGTAAAGTTAGTGTTTATTAACTAGCAAAGCCCCATGACACCAGGAAGAGCAAATTTTCAAGAAAACGAGCAAATTGAAGCTAAAATACTTTTTTACAGGAAATTCGTACCACTATAGGGGAACAACCTCTGTTTCTTATATTTGATTTGGGGGTGTAGAGAAGGCAAAAAAATGAGTTAGGTTGCTCGCGTCTTCCCCATTCTCTGGCCCCGAGAGGTGCCTGCGTGTTGAATCTGCTGCACCACTTTTGCAAAATTAACAAAATACAAGGTGTTACAAAACATGGTCAAGGATTAATAACTTGGATATATAGAGCTCCAAAATGAGACATCAGGAGAAAAATTCACTGTCCAAAACCTAAGGGTGGACACCACTTTCACAA
>BKCP01011070.1:200982-245569 GCA_008636005.1 Striga asiatica | reverse complement strand
CCAAAGCAACAGCAAACACCAATTCATAGATGTTAGTAAATATGCATAAGGCATGCAAAGACACCAGTCTAAAACAACACGAATTAGTTAAATTTGCAAAAGCCACCGACAACATGAGCCTATCACCAAATAGAACTATCACGCAAACAGCCGATCCTAAGCATCAGTGACTAGGCAAACCAAAGAGAAGAGGCAAGCAAATACAGGTGGTAAAAGAAATATCCAAAAACGTCTGGCATAGCAAACATTAGGGAACTTAATCTGCCAAAACACAAGCAAAACCAACAAATAACACAACATAAAAGAGAAACCAGGTAAAAGAGATCACCGAGTCCTCCACTAGACTCTGCATTTCCATTGAACACTAACTTCAAGTGTGGGGATGCCATTATAGACAATGAGTCACAACATTACAAATCTCTGCAACTTTATTGATTTACAATACAACACAAAAATTGCAAATGATTAACCCAAAATTTGACTGTCAACTCTTGATCGACAACGGATTTGGTGTAAAAACTGAACGTGGGGATGAATTTTCCCGAAAGCAGTGAATAAAAAACTTTTCAGTTCATTTGATAATCAGGGGTTGAAAGGAAATTTGGTACAAATTTGAGAATCTTAAGGCGCCATTGATTAGGAAAATGCTAGAGAAGGGGGGACAAAACGGCGGCAAGACCAATCACAGAAATTAACAATAAAGTTCAACATAAATGACCGATAAACTAGCACAAAACTACAAGGACAAAGAAATATTAGAGATAAATCCATGCAAAAGCGAAAAACAAGGAAATTAAACACACATAAAAGAGAACAGGAGATACCTAACACTAGTGGTATTAGACCAGCAAAACAACGTATTCAAAGCACGTCCTTGGCCTATACTACAACACGAGGGACCTAAGGCATGAAAAGACACCAGTCTATCTTTTACGATACTATAACACAAGGGACCTAAGGAAGGGCTCTTCCCGAAAAGGCGGCAAGCAACAAAACCACAAGAATTAGTGAAATTTCCAAAAGCCACCGACAACATGAGCCTATCGCCAAATAGAACTATAACACAACTAGCTGATCCTAATGCATCAGTGACTAGGTAAACCATAGAGAAGAGGCAAGCAATAAAGGTGGCAAAAAAAATATCCAAAAACGTCTAGCATAATGCCAAAATTAGGGAACTGAATCTGCCAAAATACAAGCAAAACCAACAAATAACACAACATAAAAGAGAAAGCAAGTAAAAGAGATCACCGAGTCCTCCACTAGACTCTGCATTTCCACTTGACACTAACTTCAAGTGTGGGCCTGCCATTATAGACAATGAGCTTGCTTTCCTTCCCCTTCTCCTTAGCCGGAAAACAAGTCTTTCCACGGCAAATACGCCCACCGCCATCTCCTTCGTACAGCAAGGCCCCAATGATGAGGGAGGAATAGGACGGGATCGTCACCACCGACCTCATAAGTTTAATCTTTCCATCGGATCCCACTTGACCCTGCTCGTCACCTCCTCCTCTCCGAATCATCACGCCCTTCTTCTTCTCATCTGGCCGTTCGACCGTGAGCAAACGAATCCTCGAGTAGAATATGCAAGAACGGGCAACAATCAAGCCAGAAACCCTCCCACCACCTCTGTAATCCAGCAGCCTAACCTCCACGTCGGCCCAAGCTCCGTAGTATGCAGAGCAATGCGCATACAAGAGCACATGGTCAGATATCGGGTCCCCAATACGCATCCTCGTCACAAAGAGTAAATTCCGTCGCCCCCTTTCACTGGGGGGAGAACTAAAGTCCGCGATTTCGATTTACCTGGAAATAGGCTGCTGTCCTCGTGTTCATGCCCAACAGAAAATATATCCTGACCGCAAATCTGGATAGTAAAATCCAGATTAAGGAAATTGTCCTCACACAAGGGAGGTCGGGGATTGGGTCCCGACAGCGGAAGGAGGGCAATAATGTTCTTACCACACTCGAGATTGATGATATCTGCTTGGAGATCAGTGTCACGATTGCGCCGTAAAATGGTCTGTTGATCAAGGGACCGCTATTGATTGTCTCATTAACTTGACCCTGACCTTGTACAATTCGAAAACGGGCAACCCTTTAAACGGGGCTCCGTGCTCGTTCTTGGCACACAGAGAGAGAGGTATCTTGAGGCACTCTCTGTCACCATCTTCCTTCTCGGATCCGAAACCTTCCTTCTCGGCTCCGACCATCGGCGATTCAGGTGTTTTCCAGCAACCTCCCTCGACCTTTTCGTTAATGCTCATGAACTTTTCATCTGATTCGAGATCGCTGTCGCTATCGCCTTCATAATATAGGTCGTCGTCGTTATCGTGCCATACTCTATCTTCAGCGTCTTGCTTTTTCCGGCTTTAAACTTCCATTCCCGTTCGCAATTAGGGTTTGTGTTTGCGAATTGGTATACTTCTCCTCCTCGGCCAAACGCCAGTTTTTATTTTGCTTGGCATTGGGCTGCATTTGTTTTTAGTTAGCCGAGTCTTGAGAGGGACACAGTGAAGAGGAAAACTTCTTTTGTATAAGAGTAGTCTCATAAATGCTGTTACGAGGTTGTGCAGCCACACCCGAGATTATAAAAACTTAAGGTCTAGTTTTCTTACCATTTGCATGATGGTGCCGAAGGCCATCCGTTTACCTTCAGTTTTTCAAGCAATTTGTTTTGGTTTTGATGCGGATGGAATTCAGCTAACCGATGAGCTCTTGGATGAGCAGAATAACTATGGAAAATTGTGCAAACACATTATCGGTCATTCTATTTTGGAAATATTATATGTAAAGGACGGTTCCCCGGTTGCCATGAGTCCAAGTGATTTTGCTTTGGTATCGGTTGTTAAGCAACCAAGTGGTGTGGATTTCGAAAAGGTGAGGGGCGAGAATGCCTAACTTGTTAGCAAAACGTTCTGCACAAAGAAAATCGTTTATAAGCTTATCATGAAAGTACTCCGTTTTTTATATAATGTTGTTTTATATTCAGTAGTTTTTATGTATTTTATCCTTCGATTTTAACTTTTAACTTTTGGTAGCCCTTCAAGTCGGGCTCATGTCGAAGGATGAGGACGGAGCCTCTTCAAGTCAGCCCCGTGCGGACGTGACACAACTAGAGTGACATCACCACCAGGTAATATTATTTCATTTTTATTTTATGCTTAATTTGCTTGTGTCTTCTTTGCACGAATTCAGTTCACCCATATACAAAAAAATGAAATATGGGTGAACTAAATTCGTGCAAAAAAGACACAAACAAATTAAGCATAAAATAAAAAGGAAATAACATAACCTGGTGGTGATATCAGTGGTGTCACATGGAGCTGACTTGAAGAGGCTTCGTCCTCATCCGTCGCCAAAAGTTAAAATCAAAGGATAAAAGACATAAAATCTACCGAATATAAAACAACATTATATGAAAAACGGTGTACCTTCATGATAAGCTGATCAACGATGTCCATTGTGCAGAACGCTCTACTAACCGTCCCCACGTTTTCGAAATCCACATTACTTGGTTGCTTAACAACCGATACCAAAGAAAAATCACTCGTACTCATGGCAACCGGGGATCCTCTACAGATAATATTTCCAAAATAGAATGAATGATAATGTGTTTGCACAATTTTCCATAGTTATTCTGCTCATCCAAGAGCTCATCTGTTAGCTGAATTCCATCCGCATCAAAACCAGAGCAAATTGCTTCAAAAACCGAAGGTAGACGGATGGCCGGCACCATCATGCAAATGGTAAGAAAACTAGACTTTAAGTTTCTTAATCTCGGGTGTGGTTGCACAACCTCGTAACAGCATTTCTGAGACTACTCTTAGACAAAAGAAGTTTTCCTCTCTTCACTGCGTCCTTCTCAAGAGTCGGGGAACTAATTTTTGCGTGTTCGATAAGATCCATGTTGACCTGATCGAGATTGCCAATCTTATATTTCGATGCATCAAACCATCCCAAAAATGAGGTCCACTTACTGTTCGTCGGCCGGAAAGCAAAAAGATACAGATCTGATTTTAGAATCCTACATCCGAGTGTGCGGCCCATGCAAGTCAGATAAATTTCAAAAAACTCTAACGGGCCACCTTCAGGAGGAGGTCTTTGCAATGGCTTCCGACCATTCAAACTCGAAAATTCCCTATCAAAAACCCCGTGTCCTCCAAAAACGGTTTTGAACTTGCCGATGAAGATTTTGTACTCGTCAACTCCTCCGGTATCCAAATCGAGAGTTATATCAGCATGAGGCCCCACTTTGATAACGTCCAGGGGATTTGGTTGTTGACCTCTTCTTCGCGGTGCCATCATCAACAGATACAAAACACCAATCCCGTGGTGATCGTGTCATGTACGAGTATAGTCAAATGAACACGCGACCAAGAAAAGCAACAAAACATGGCTAGTAAAAATTCGGAAGGAATGAATGAATGTAATGTACTAAAGTAAAAATGGGACGTCATATTTCAATTTCAAACGAGATTGGAGTCCGAGAAGCGCGGACAGATCGGAGAAGGAAATTTTACACACATAGAAACCAGGATAAATTATAATTATTGTGCTGTAACCATACAGAACGGATAAATTCCAGAACAATAAATTCCTAAACCAAATCAAATATTCCAGAGTCAGTAACCATGATAGAACAGAAAAATCATCAAAAGAATAGAATGTTCATATAACACATGTCACAAACAAGAAGAAATGTGAAAGACTGAAAGTCCCAGGTCAGAGTACCTTGACTAATGGGGGCGATACTGAGAGTTGGGGGCGGCGTCGATTGAGACTAGCGTGGGGGCCGGCGACTTAGTGTCCGACGGCGGCGGAGACTGAGTGAACGACGGCGGCGGAGACTGAGTGCACGACAGAGGCGCACGGCGAGGGAGGATGGCGGCGAACGGGCGGAGGACCGAGGCGATTTTTTGTGGAGTTTGGGCGATTAGGGCTTTGAGCCTTTAAGGAGTTTGGGAATGAAAAGAATGAATTGGGCTTTACTAGGTTTAAATTATCTTATAAGTAGAATAAGGGCCAATTTCTATTTGATTGGGCTTATTGGGCCTAACCAAGGGCGCCAACCCGTGATCTAATCTACATGGTTGGGCCGGCCATTTAAATGGAAAATTTACATATATGAAACCACTATAGTAAATATTTACATATATATGAAACCACAATTCACCCACAAGGAGATTAAGTTTCTCTATTTTCATAATAAACGTGGCTAATCAGCTATTAATTTTCTCTCTCTGCATATTAAACATGCATTCAATTACGGCTAAAAAACCGTAAGCAAAAAGAAAAAAAAAATCTGAATCCTAGAATTTAGGGATTAGAAAGCAAAAATTATTCTT
The DNA here is from genome assembly GCA_008636005.1 of Striga asiatica. Classification (NCBI taxonomy): domain Eukaryota; kingdom Viridiplantae; phylum Streptophyta; class Magnoliopsida; order Lamiales; family Orobanchaceae; genus Striga; species Striga asiatica. The sequence continues at coordinate 240,221 of BKCP01011070.1, read as the reverse complement.
CGCGAAATCTTTTTTGGTAAAAAAAAATCAAATAATATATACTGCCTCATAACCACGAAATATATGTTCAGATATACTGTACATATACATCAAATAAACATGATCTGACATTTCTTTAATATTAACCGTATAGCTACATGATATAAACGACATATAAACAACACTGAAACGGTATAAAATATAATGCACAATTCTGAATGAGTATAAAATCCAAATCGAATACAGTTATACATTAGATAAACAACATATGTCTACTTTACATGACACCGAATTGAACTTAGAACTTATTGTTGGAATCTGTGAGGATCACAAGTCACGGATTATCTACAAATTAAACCATATGCGCAGCGGAACTAGAAGCGAGGGTTCAAAGCGTATCGTTTTTAATTTTTCTGGACTCAGCAGATCGTCCCGAACCAACTACACTGCTTCGGGATCCTGACACAATTATATACTTCGTTATTAGGTTTGGGTAGATTTAATTTACTTCTAATCCGAAAATATTTAGGTTCAGATTATCTATAAATATGTTGATTATTTATGGTAGGGGGGGCGCGATTTGGGACGGTCCTGAATTTGACTTGTCCGGATATCGATCCAACTTTTATGAATCGGTCTATGAACGGTCTGGGATGAGGCACCGTCCTCATCCATGTAATACATGGGTGTTGTACTAGTAAAGGTGTAATTGCAGATTGCACCATGGAGAAGACGGTGATAGTCTTCCCCTTCAATAGTATTTCTTTCTTTTTATTTTATTATTTTGTTATTCTTACTAATCTTTCAATTAACTTTTCTCGAGTTCTGTTATTTTCATGAGAATCCTTCGTAAGTCCCCAACTTAGACATATTATTTCAATCTAAAGTAGTAAAGTGAAATGTATCTTGATTAAATGGTAAAGTATTTGAAAGACGATTTTTGGTTTGAGGAATAAGGAACCAACAATGATTTGTTGGTTAATATGCATAGTTGTTTAATAAATGTTGAAATATGTACATATTAATGCATTAAATGACGATTAAAAAACAAAGGAATTGGTGGAATTTAGTATATTACTGGCAGTCACATCCCACTGTATTGATGTGTTATTGATATTTTTAATCTTCGTATATGTTTGGACAAGTTAAACAGAGTACAAATAAGCATGCCAAAAAACCAGAATTTATTTATAGCAGTTCATTTTGTTCCACTAGTAACAAGTACAAGCAAAAGGCGGCAAAATAACTTGTATACATAACCATGTGATAACCATAACTATTAAGCATCTAATCACCGATAGATGTCAGTAATTTTGGCTCTCAAGAAAAGGTAAAACAACATGGCAAAATGATTAAGTTATGTACAGCAGTAAAAGTTAGTCAAAAAGCAACAGTTTGCAGTACACATGAGTCGCATTAGGGGGCTGCAGTTCGTGTCTTTTTTCAAAATGGTAAAGTATGTGCATGCAAAAAAAGTTCAAGAAACACTTAACTTACATGCCGGTGATTATTTACTTGCCTTTAAACTTTTCAAGTGGCAGAATTGTGTGTGAAAGAGGCCCAAACAGAAAGGCGAGAAACGCACAAAAATATCCTGTTAAATGAAACCCACGTACAAAAAAAAAGTATGTTAGTAAGTCAATAGTCATGAATGCTGTTGGAATTAAAAATCGACAAAACAAGGTATTTCTATTCTCATGTAGAAAAGAGTGTTCTAAATAGCAAACTCATTTATATAGCTATCTATTTCTCTATAAAACTATAGCATTATTTTTTTTTACCGTTGTAGGAGTTTCTCGATTTAAAATTATTTTCTCTTCCTGCTCAAGCATTGACAATTAGAAGCACCTCACGAAATACATTTCATTGCAGACTCGACAGTATCACATAGAGCTTCCATTGATATAATAATTGAAGACTGAGATTTAAAGCACTTTACATTTATTTCTTGCACTTCTCTATGGTATTCATGAACAGCTGCCACACCTCAAGCCAAAACAAGCTCTTCGAGTTCCAAAACTGTTTGCGTTAGCTTCTCCTTTTCTGAAACCTTTTGCCTATGCATTTTGCCCAAATTTTATTTTTCTCCTGATATGATACCGCAAGTTCTATAAAAAAAACTATACTGGAACCTGATTCATTTAGGCATAGACAGTTCTAAAATACCAAACCTGCAAATCTCAATCTGTTTGTCACGCTCTTGGTTTTTCTTCTGCAAACCATCAACTGTCATATACCCGGCCGCTGACGATGAAAAAGGAATGATTTTGGATGCCGGAGATGAAAAAGTTGTGGCCTTTGAAGATAAAGTAGCTAACTTGGGCAAGGAAGAGCAGGTCTCGATCAAAAAAGGAGGAAACTTTGGGGAAGACGATGAGAGTTTGAAGGAAAAAGGGGCGATTGGATCTGAAGTGAAAGGATTAGGGTTTGATGTGAAGTTCGAAGAAGAAGAATCAAAAGTGAATGAAGTTGGGCTTCATGAGGATTATTCGTGGGCTTCTCGCTATTTATTTGTATTGGGCTAGTTTATTAATTAAATATGTTGTTTAGTAATGTTTGGGCTGATGTGTTTAAGCCCATTTTCTTAGGATATGTTTGTTAGTTTGTGGGACCCGCTTGTAGGGTAAAATCGTGGTGAATGAACTGCAATTGTCAGATTTAGCATAACTAAAAATCTCTTTCTCTCTCTTGTTTCTCTCTCTTCCTCTTATCTTCTTCTTCCACAACTTTCTACTTCATTTCTCTAAATTAATAGAAAATCCAAAAAAATACAAAATATACAAATTAAGTACACGAGCCTACCATCAACCAAGGAGGCTTTTGTTAGAGCCATCTGAACCATACGTTCAGCATCCAAGAGAGCGGTCTTCTTCAATTTAGTGAGCCAGTCGAATGCTTTATTATCCTCCTGCAGCTTTGGCACCTTATATAAAGCGATATGCATATCCAATCAGATAACATTTACATCCATTCTGGATAATGATTGAGGAAATTTTGAAAGTGAATAAAATTACCTTACCTCCGTCCTTGTTATTTTTAGCTCAGCTTCCAGAGGCATTATGATTGCCTCTATTGGAGGAATTTCGTTATCTTTCTGGCATACACCTTTTTAAATTCGAGTGTTCACGGTCCGGTTTTAATTAAAAAAAAACCGTCAATCCGGACCGCGGATCGGTTAAATGGTCAGTTAAAAAAGCCTTAAAAAATTCGGTGGTAATTTTTTAAAAAATCCAGAATAACCGGTCCAGTTAACGGATTACCTGAGGCAAACTGCCGGTTTAATTGGGCCGGACCGGTAAATATTAAAAAACTATAACAAATATATATATATACATTCAGTCATTCACTATGACCGACAAATACAATACATTCACTTTTACTTTTTGGTCTTTTGTTGACTTAATTTTGTAAGACACTATAACTTTTCGGGTAAGGGGCTGTTGTGAGTCACTTAGAGCAGTCCAGTTGTTACATTATAGCCTTGGATTAAGTGTAAGTAAAAATACATCGAAGGGTTAGAAATCATGTTAGATAAAAAAAAACAAAAAAAAAACAAACAAAAAAAAACACTATCTCCCGTAGCCTACTACCTGTCCGCCGTCGTTAAAGAGTCAGACGGAGATGGCGGTGCCTGACGGTCGGCGCGACGAAGATGACGACGGCGCAGCTCTATTCGAGGAAGACAGGCGTGGAGCTAACGGATGACGAAGGCGGAGACTCCGAAATCCCCGTCCACCTTCGCCCCCTCGTCTCCGCCGCGGAGTCCGGCGACGTAGATGCCCTCCGCCTAGCCCTTGGTAACCAATACTGTGGACAAAATATTGTTACATGCTCTATTGATTTTTTTTACTAAAAAGGTTAAATCTTAATTGTTATCGATTGAGGTTTTTGACAGGATTAGAGTCATGAGACTGGTAATTGGTTGTATTTAATACTTTTGGACGTCTGGAATAAGATGAGTGCAAACGTGAAAATTGAGAATTAATGTAATTTGAGTTGTAAAACGTGTGAGAAGTTGCATGATTAAAATTTATGCTTTCTGTCACTCTCTAAATTTTAAATCGGATGTTCATTTGCTTTCATTGTATGCGTGTACTTGAGCTCTGTTTTTGTTGTTTTTATCCTTTCTATGACTTCATAGGTCGGTTAGCTTTGTGTAGAGAAGTTTTTGGCTTGATCTCACTGCTTATCGTTTTCATTTGATTCTAAATTTGGTCGAGTTCATATATGTTAAGTTGCGTGTTCCATTTCACGGTGGAATGTGGATGTATGATTTGTGATTTTAGTGTATGACTTACGCAAGACGATGATTAGGAGATTCAGCAGTTAGGAAAGCAATTGCAGTTTAGCCTACCATTTTGTAGTGACTTGAAGTTCTATTTATATTATTATCTTGTTGGCGATAACATCTTTTTTCGAAGTATGTATCTGGTTTTTACGTTCGAAGTGGTAAATTTTCTCTGTATAATACAAGTTAATGTTAAATTCATCTCTGTGGGTTAATTCTTGTTCAGTTCCTGTTAGAAAGGGCAGCAAACATAGAGGCTAAGGATGAGGATGGAGGAATTCCTTTGCACGACGCCTGTGCCGCTGTGCGGGAGGTCCGTTTACCTCGGTTTTATTCTTTTGCGAAACCATTCTTTGCTTTGTGGTTCATTAAACTTTTGTTGTGCAAGTTTTACAGAAATAGCCCAACTTCTCATAAACTCCGCAAATAACCCAGAGCGTGTGAGGAGAATGCTCGAAACTGTCGATATGGAAGGGGACACAGTGGTCTTATATAGTTAATCACTCATGTGATCATAGATTATTCCAATTTTGTTTTTGCAATTTTTTCTGCGTGTGAAGTGTGAAGAAGATCTTCGTCAAACAAAATTTAGTTATACATAATCTAAAATTTGTAATGTCTTTTTAGCCTCTTCACCATGCTGCTAGAGGCGAATATGCCGATACCGTGAGATTGTTGCTTGCTTATGAGGCTTGTCCAACTAAGACAAACTTTTACGGAAAGGTAAGTAGATGTTTGGGATTTCTCTCGTTTTCAACTAAGAACAATAACCAAAAAGTAAACTGAATATTGGGTCGAGTAAATGGGAATCTTTTTGGGTGCAGACTCCTCCCGAGCTTGCTGACGCTGGAACTGAAGCCAAGATGATATTGGAAGAGGCTACTAGTGCTGCACTTAGCCATTAATTAATCAAGCCTCTAAAAATTTGACTAATGCTTTTGAGTTTGGGGATGCCATCAAGTACAGGTTTTACTCAATTGTTCTGTAGGTGGTTAAAACTTGATAGATTGAAGTATGTGGATTTGGACATTTTACTTAATTGTATTTTGATGTTACTCGTCCCAAAACGCGTGATTCATGGTTATTGGATGTAGAAGCTTCTTTGAGCATCCATTGTTTTCGGGCTTGTTTGGAAACACTTATTGAGAAGTCCATCTTAAGATGAACTTTTTTAAAAGTGACTTCTCAAGAAGTTTTCAATATAAACTTCTTTGAAATGGACTTTTTGTGGGAGTTACTTTTTTAAAAGTCCATTTTGTTATCTACACCAAACATCTTTTTATATAGTAAATGGACTTTTATATTCAAAGTACATCCAAACATACACTTCATCATCTTCGAGCCTTTTGATATTTGGGAAATTGGTTACTTGGCTTCTTTAGCTGCTAAACTAATAATAGATTTAGTACACGAAGCTACTTTAGAACTACTAATCTTAAAATAATCTCATTTCTCATGCTAGAATCAACAAATCCTCAAATTTCTACACTACCAAATGAAATTCGAACTTTTGACACAAATAAACAAACACGCACAAACCATAGAAAAAGATAACACGATCCCATATAAAAATGGACAAAGAAAGCAGCCAACCTTACAAGAGCTAGCAGATCTTAAAACAAGAGCAGCACAAGTGCCACTCATCAAAGCACATCAGAAGCAAAGGGGACAAAAAGGAGGAAAGAGAACTACGTACATTTATACACATCTTTACCATATAATGGAAANAAAGATATTGGGTATCGCTCGACAGTCGAGCTATTATCGAAACATTTTACGAGCAACAACCACCATCTTGGGGTGCCTGATACTCCTGTTTCTGTTTTAAGATATTTCTCTTCACATTTGACCCTTCTCAAATTACATTAATTCTCAATTTCCACGTTTGCACTCATCTTATTCCAGATGTCCAAAAGTATTAAATACAACCAATTACCAGTCTCATGACTCTAATCTTGCCAAAAACCCCAATCGATAACAATTAAGATTTAACCATTTTAGATAAATAATCAATAGAACATGTAACAATATTTTGTCCACATTCAAAATACAGTATTGGTTACCAAGGGCTAGACGGAGGGCATCTACATCGCCGGACTCCGCGGCGGAGACGAGGGGGCGAAGGTGGACGGGGATTTCGGAGTCTCCGCCTTCATCATCCGTTAGCTCCACGTCGTCTTACTCGAATAGAGCTGCGCCGTCGTCATCTTCGTCCCGCCGACCGTTAGGCACCGCCATCTCCGTCTGACTCTTTAACGGCGACAGACATGTAGTAGGCTACGGGAGATAGTCGTGNGTTTTTTTTTTTTTTTTTTTTATCTAACATGATTTCTAACCCTTGGACGTATTTTTAGTTACACTTAATCCAAGGGCTATAATGTAACAGCTGGAGCTGCTGTAAGTGCCTCACAACAGCCCCTTGCCCTAACTTTTCACTTTTTTCCACCTTCGTTTTTCATTTTTAGATTTTCCCACATTCTCTTTACATAATTTAATCTTCATCATTTTTGTATTTTTATGTTTATGGGATGAATTGTGTATTTTTTATTTCATTATTGTTGTTTTTCTAATTTTTAGGCCCAAATAATCTCTTTTGGGCCCAAAATTGAAAAATAAAAATTAAGCCCAAAATGAAAAAAATAAAAATGAAGACCCAAAACAAGAATTTTGGATTTAACCGGTTAACCGCCAAATCGGACCGTCCAATGCGGTCCAGATTGTGGCCGGTTAAAAAATAAAACTAGTCCGATTATGAACAAGAAAAAAAATTAACCGTTAGGTCCGATTTGGTCATAGTTTGAGCTAAAATAGGACCACTCCGGACCATGAACACCCCTACTTCTAAGTGTAGCCTCATCAGCAAATTGTGCAGCCAAGGCCGCTTTTTTCTCCTCATTTATTTTCTTAATTTCGAGATTCTGAGTTTTCCCAAGGAATGGAAAATCAAAATTTTATATAGAATCCATATATTAAATATTCAAAAATTTCTTAATAAATTCTCCATATCAAGAATGACGATAATGTAGGCGTTGGAAAGAGAGAGAGAATACAAAGATTTTAGATAACCTAAAACATAGCTTGCTTTTGAGTTGAGATTCTGTCACTTTCAACTTCTCGCCTTTTTTCTTCAACTCATCAGTATAGGAAAACTATGATGATGTAAAAGGAGTGCTCTCTGATTCTATCAGGGAAAAGAAGAAAACAAAAAAAAGGCATTGCATTGAATTCATTTTTAAACCAAAATAGAAAGATTGCCACAAAAAATTTAAACAGAACCAGAAACAAAAATTAAATAAAAATTGTACACAAACCCTAGGAATGACGGGACATATAGTTATCTGATAAACAAAATTTTGTTTTTCTTTAGGCCATAACCCAACACATGATAACTAATATATACACCATATAAAAATATCAAGACCAACTAGACATCTGACAGGAACTAAAAAAAAGAGGAATGAAAAAAAACACTAAATAATGAGGCTACCTTAAAACAATATTTTAAAACAAATAAATTGAATAGAATGATCAACTGGTTGACTATCTATTTATTATTGCTGTTAACTAAGAACATAAAGCATAATAAAAAGACCCTCCAACACACATTACTCCCTTTTAAAAAAGGAGCAGCATTCATAAAACAAGAAAATAAGAAAGCTGCAATAGACTTTTTAGTTAGTTACAAAGAAAAGGTAAGAAGCATCTTAACTTAAACCAAAGAAATTTGATGAAGAAGAAAGAGAGTCAGAACTTACATCTCCACAAGCAAAAAATAGCAAATGAAAATTGTAGATGAAAACCAGCCCTTTGAAGAAACATTAAAATATAGAAAATAAGCCACCAAACAATCAGATTTCTTAAAAAATGTGCAAATAAAATATTAAAATATTACTATATGACTATGACTGCTCAGAGGTACAAACATCAAATCATTTTACATGTAGATGGAAAACAAGGGCCAGGAATCAACCAGAAGATTTTTTCACAAAAGGCTGCAAGTATAATATTGTATACACTTGACTGTAACGATTACCTACATGAGTCCTGAAAATAGTATATAAGCTTGCAAAACCTATTATTATCATTCTGATAAGTTTGATGAAACAAAATTAACAAAAAAACAATCTAACCTATTCTCTTAGGATGGACCATTCCCTAGCCTAATTATGCTTCAAAAATAGTAGCCCATCAAACAATACAACACAAATAAACAATAAAATAAATTTCGGGTTCAAGAAAAACTCCATGTAATTTCTTTGAAATTATGATGAAAGGAGACGAAGCTAGAATGATTAAACAACAGGCTGCCACAGACAATCACAAGTTCACGACACATGTAAATATCTAGGGTACATTCTAATTTCCACATTGGATTAGTTTTTACAAAAAACTGGTTTCTCTCATTAAGGAGACAGTCACAAAGCTGAGATTATGCGTCGCTGTTCATGCAGGCACTTCATGACTAGACTGCCATGAGAAACAGCATAAAAGTACGATATTCCACAAGAAAATACATTATAACAAGGTGGCTAATTTTTTAGATGTATTAACTTTAGAAAATCTGCTGCCATCCCCCACTCACAAGGTAATAATATGCACATTCTTTCCGTTATCAGTATTAAATTGAGCCTAACTTAGAAGCAGAAAAAACAACATTAAAAAGAAACAATCACCCAACTTAGAAGCAGCAATAAAAACATTAACAATAAGGTAAACAAATCCAAACAATAACAAAAAGGAAAAATCGGGGCCTCGGTCGATCAAGTCCATTACACTGTTTCACTGCATTTCCATCGGGCAGTAACTTCGAGTGTGGGGACGCCATTATAGGAAATTATCTTGGTTTCCTCCCCCATTTCCATAGCTGGGAAAAAGGTCTTGCCACTGCAAATAAGGTTCTCACCATCTCCTTGTTGACGGTCATACAGCACGGCCCCAATAATGAGTGAGGAATTGCAAGGAACAGCTACCACCGACCTTGTAAGCTTAATACTTCCACCATTCCCCACCCAACCATCCTCACTTCTCTGAATCATCACTGTCTTATCCTCATCCCTTCGTTTAAGTGATAGCAGACGAATCCTCGAGTAAAATATACAAGGCCGGGCAGCAATCAAACCAGAAACACCCTTAACCCTTTCATTCAACATCTTGACATCAATAGTAGCCCATGCTCCACGATACATGCAATGGTAGGCCATCATTAAGACAGGACTGGTGTTGGGATCTCCAACCACAGACCTCCCGATACGGGGACCAAACTCATCAATGTGTCTTTCATCAGTTGCAGGAAGATATAAATCAAAGTACTTAGATACCCCATCACCTGGAAATAGGTCGCGGTTCTCATGATGATTATCTTCGCCAGAAAGTATATCCTCATCATTGATCTTGAAAGCAAAATACATATATACTCCAGTTTCTTCACACATAGGGGGTCTGGGTTCAGCACCAGACAGGGGAAGAAGGGCACGATTGTCAAGATCAATGGTATCGGGTTTCAAGTAGCTCGCGCTGTAATAATGTATGGGCACTGGATTGTAATCCCAATACTCCGATGCCGGTCGCACGATTTCACCGTAGATTCGGCTGTTCACCAAGGGAGTGCTGCGGATTTTGTTGTTCAATTTGACTATGACCTTGTACAGTTCGAAAATGACTAATCCCGTGAACTTCGCCGTGTGAGCGTCTTTGTGGCATCTGCTTACACTGAGGCAATTCCTTTCACCATCTTCTTCTTGGGCTATGGGAGCGTTGTCCAAGATAACTCCTTCGGCAATCCTATGCTTGGTAGTAAAATCTTCGTCTGTGTCGGAGTCGGAATCACCTTCGTACAAAAGCCCATCATCGTTATCGTCGTCGCCACCTTCACACAAAAGCTGGTCGTCATTATCGCGGTCGCCACCTCCACACGAACGCCGTTTATCATTATCGTCGTCGTCACCTCCTTCGGCATCCCATTCCCTCGGCATCTTCTTCTCTAAATCACATCGAATTATTATAGTTTCTGCTCGCAGCATTGCTAGCAAGCGGTCTGTGTTTGATTAAATTTTTTTTAGGGTTTGTGGTTGCGGAATTGGTGATCGGTGGGGGAGGTGTAGATTTTCGTTCGTTTAAACTAGTACGTGGCCCGTGCCATGCACGGAAAAATAATATTTTGATTGTATTATAAATTAAATAAATAAATAACATTAATCATGATTTATCCATTATTTATAAATTAAACCGGGTTGGACACAGTCCGACCGGATGGACCGAGAATCGGTTTATAACCGATTTAGTGCGCTTGAATAAAATATTTACTATCGAATCCGCCAACACCAGTATGTTGGACTGGTAAGATCGATACAATTTTCTAAATAAATTTTGTTACATGAAAAATTATTTTAAATAAAATTACATATTTAAATAAAATAGAGATTTATAAATTGTTTATCAATTAGTTTAAACATTTGAATTTATAAATTGTTTTGATATTTAAGTAACACTTTCTATTTAAATTTATTACAAAAAGTACTATATATATATATTAAAGTATTATGTATTAAAATCTGAACAATCACAAGACGGTCCGATTGTGAAAACCTTATATTTACCGTACATTAATAAAAATGATAATGAAATAAATATTTTGGTCATATAAATAATAATAAAATTATATATAAATATTCATAAATCATTAATCATGTTGTCATAAAAGTACTGTTGATATGATTATTTGAGGTTTGGACTACATCACATTTACGTAATAAAGTATTTTCAATATTAAAATTTATATTTAGGTTCAATAATCAATTTGGTCTGGTCAAACTGATACATAACTTAGTTACCTCGGACCAACCAAGTTGTGTCAAGTTTTTTTGACTATTTTAAATATCACCTGAAAGTAATTCAATCAAAGTGGGCAGTACCCTAATTCAATCACCCGATTGATCCAAAGTAATTTCCTTATTTTCTTTAATATTTAATTTTATGAAATAAAAATATTCTATGATTCATATGTCTACACCAAATGATAGTATATTAAGATTATAAATTATATATCTAAAGATGAACTATTTATTTTTATTTTATGCATATTAATAAAAAATAAACATAGTAATTTTTTTAAAAAAATTTAGATTAATTGATTGAGTATGCAATTTAAAAAATATTTTTAGCGTTCAATATATATATATATATATGTAACCTTAATTTAGGAATATATATTTAACATTAAATATAATATATATTTAGTAATTTAGGAATATATATATATATATATATTCCAAATAAATATTTTTAGCGTTCAATATTTAACATAGTAATATTTTAGCGTTCAATATATATTTAACATGATTGAATTTTTGGATTAGAATATATATATTTAAAGTAATTTTATTATTAAAAGACAAAAAGAAAATATGTCATAAAGATTACAACTTTGAAAAGTTTGTAACCATTAATTTAGGAACCCTCCGATTTTAAATAATTATAAGTTTTGAAACATGATACGTACATTTAAAACTCATTAATTTAGGAACCATCCAATTTTTTGATAATGAATTAAATTAAAATGTAAAATGTAAAAGTTGCTGAAAATAGTATATAATAAATATGGTTGACTTTTCCTTACTACTATTTATGGTAAATGTTAATTCTTATTATATATATATAGATAATACTGCTGTGAGAATATTGGTTTGGCATCGTCCGAAAAAACCTAAGTGTTCTAACGCTTAGCCCGTGCGATACACGGGATGGTATATTTTCCTGAAATGTTTAACGTGTGAAATATTAAAAATAATATAATTTATATATATGTAACAAAAATAAATGGATTGCAAAGAAGGGAAAAAAATATAAATTATTGAACACTTTCTTTGTGAAGTAAAATTTGTGAAGTTTTGATATATTTGATTATGAATAGAAAAGTATGAAATAGTACCTGCGGACCGTTGAGATAGATGATAAAATTTAATTAAAATATATAGAATAAATATTGAGATAATGATTTACCTTTTACCTAGTATATATAAAATAATATTGACATGATATGGGAAAATTATGACGAATTATGACATAACTTCGTTTAGAAGTTAGTAGAAAATATTCAAAAATTGGATTTATTTTTTATTTTTTAAACCCTTACAATAATTTGTACGCTCCTTTTCATACGCTTAATTTATCAATTTTACACATACAAATCAAAATTAATGCAACTCGAAATATTATGTAACAAATAAAATAAGATTTTTTATCTAACATTTAGTATATTGCCGGAAAATCTTTTATAAATCTTATTCTCTTTTTATGCACATAGATATTAAAGAATGAGTAAAAAAATTATCTAAATATGTTTAAAAGTATCTAATATTATATATGTTAACAATATTACAACCAAAAGACATTAAGAATACGTAGACTATTTAACATATGTGAAAGTATTAAAATATTTTATATTATTATTGAAAAATGTGAAATTACCTTAATTTTGTCTAGACTATTTTATAAGAAAAATATATATACTTAAAGTTAGCGTACACACACACATATATATATATACTTAAAATTTACCCAACTAACATGTTTAAAAGTATATACAATTTTATATATAAAAACACGTTTAAAGTTTACATATTTTACAAAAATTAGACTGCTCTCAGTTTATATAAAGTTTGTTGCTCATATTCGGATAAGGTATTATGTATTTAATGAAAGCACCCTACGATACAAATTTATAAATATTAATTAAAATAATTTTCTAAATTATATAAAATTGAAATAACAAAGGTAAATATTACCTGTTCATCATGAAACAGTATATGAAATGCGCTCTCCCGTTCGGAAAAGGTTTGTTTCTTTTGTTAACGGAATCAAGTGTACTCCAAACAGTATATGGAATGCATTACAGCTCTCCGATGGGTTTCAATAATGCGGACTGCGCAAAAAAAGGTTTGTTTCTTTTGTGCATTACAGCTCTCCGATGGGTTTCAATAATGCGTACTGCGCAAAAAAAGGTTTGTTTATAACGGAATCAAGTGTACCCAGCCTGAAGCATTATATTGTATATGCGATGAAAAAAATGGAAGGATCCAGGCGGCCAAGGGCCGGCGACCGCCGGCGAAGCTCGACGGACACTTGGGAAGGCCGACGGCTGAGAATCAGAGGGAACTCGATGGGCACTTGGGGGAAGGGTTTTCTTCAGAGACGGATTTGAGCAGATTAGAGATCGCCAATTTATTAGTTTAAAAATATTAAATTTATTATAACATTTGATTATGCGATTTTAAGGAATTTTAATATAACATTAAAATAAATTAACTTATTTAAAAATACAATCGCTAAATAAGATAAAAAAAATATAATATAAATTTTAGAATAAATAACTTTAGCAAAAAGTTTACAATATTTTTTTATGTTTATGTAATTTTCATATATCATATAGTGTAAACTGTAGTTATTAGTTATAATAACAATTATTATATGATATAATAAAATAATATAATTATTACTCCATTAATACAAAATGTAAGGGTTTTGTTTTAATTAACCATAAAAAAATGCAATGAAATATTTTAACATTAATTAGATATGATGGATTAATAATAATAATAGAAGATTGTAACATAAAAAGATGGTAAACAATAATTAATATTGTTAAATTTATTGTTGGTAATTAAATATAAAGAGAGATATAAATGATAAAGTTTGTAACGGTTTTTGGAGGGAAATAGAAATGATTTTTATTAAATGTTTTATTAAATGCTATTAGCCAACAATTATATATATATATATATAGATTGGATAATATTTATGATAAAACATAATATTGTTTATTTTTAAGTTTAAAAATGTACATATAAATATACATATAATATTATTAAATCTTATGTACATATAAAAATGTACATATAACATTATTAAATTTGATGTGGTAATTATTTATGATAAAGTATAATATTATTATATTTTGAGTTTAAAAATGTACATATAAATAAATTACTTTTATTAATTTACCTATATTTATTAAGAAAAAATTAGAAATAATTAAATTTTAATTTCTCGATTTAGCAATCATCACTTGAGTTGAACCAGTGATTCGGAGTTGTGCGTCATTTAGAGACGTTATTGTGCTGTTGAAATAGGGAAAAGTTCCGCAGTTGCTTTTCCCCGAACGCAAACCCTAACAGCTAACACAAGCACAAATCAAATTGCTACCAATGGAAGCAGAACGTGAGCGGAAATCAGCAGGAAAGGAAGCAATTCAACCTGAATCAGACAAGCAGCGACGGAGGAGATCAGATGACGAAGGAGATGGCGACAGCGAGAATGACGACCAGCTTTCGTGTGAAGGTGGCGACAACGATAACGATGATGGGCTTTTGTATGAAGGTGATTCCGACTCGGACACAGATGACGGTTTCACTACGAAGCACAAGGTTGTTGAAAGAGCTTTCTGGGACACCGCAAACTCTCCCATGGCCCAAGAAGAAGATGGTGAAAGGAATTGCCTCAATGCAAGTCGATGCCACAAAGACAGTCACAAAGCAAAGTTCAGGGGATTAGTCATTTTCGAACTGTACAAAGTCATAGTCAAATTGAACGACAAAATCCGCAGCACCCCTTGCTCAACAGCCGAATCTACGATGAAATCACGAAACCGGCATCGGAGTATTGGGATTACAATCCGGTACCGATACATTATTACAGGGCGAGCCACTTGAAAGCTGATACTATTGATCTTGACCCATATGCCCTTCTTCCCCTGTCTGGTTCTGAACCCAGACCCCCAATGTGTGAAGAAACTGGAGTATCTATGTATTTTTCTTTCAAGATCAATGATGAGGATGTACTAGTTGCTTTTAAAGATGATGATCATGTGAATCGCGACCTATTTCCAGGTGATGGTGTATCTAAGTACTGCACTTTCAATGTTTCTGCACTTGATGAAAGTTTCTTGGACGAGTATGGTCCCTATATCGCGAGGTCTGTGGTTGGAAACCCCAGCACCAGTCCTATCCTAATGATGGCGTACAGTTCCAAGTATCGTGGAGCATGGGCTACTATTGATGTCAAGATGTTGAATAAAAGTGTTAAGGGTGTTTCTGGTTTGATTGCTGCCAGGCCTTGCATATTGTACTCGAGGATTCGTTTGCTATCACTTAAACGAAGGGATGAGGATAAGACGGTGATGATTGAGAGAAGTGAGGATGGTTTGGTGGGGAATGGTGGAAGTATTAAGCTTACAAGGTCGGTGGTAGCTGTTCCTTCCAATTCCTCACTCATTATTGGGGCCATTTTGTATGACCGTCATCAAGGAGATGGTGAGAACCTTAGTTGCAGTGGCAAGACCTTTTTCCGAGCTATGAAAATGGGGGAGGAAACCAAGATCATTTCCTATAATGGTGTCCCCACCCTCGAAGTTACTGCCCGATGGAAATGCAGTGAAACAGTCTAATGGACTTGATCGATGGAGACCCCTCAACAGTTTTTCCCTATCCGTTCGCTTGTTTTGTGTATTCAAGCTACATTGTTGTGTAGCTGAGTGTTTTGGATCTTGAACTTGGAAGTAGTTATGTGGGTGCATGACTTTTGTGTTTGGATTTGTTTGGAAGGAGTTATCAACGAATCTGCCATAATTGTCAGTGTTCTATGGGAAATACAAATAAAGAGCTCAGAGAAGATCCTCCGAAAAGCGACATGACCTCGAAATCGGCCGAGAAGATGGACTTATCTTAAAGCTCTAAAAGCAGCATTGGCGATTTTAGCAGCAGCACTTCCAGCATCAGTGAAGACAGCTTCCCGGGCCCGTAAGCTGAAGGGCGAGGGGCAAGGGTGCAGTCGACTGGTGGACGTTTGGGATTCTTCTGTACGAGCTTCTGTACGGAAGGACACCGTTCAAGGGGTCATGCAATGAGGATTGTGGTGTGGGGAACCGCCTCAGGTGCCGGAGTTTTGTGATGCCGAGGTGTCGGAGAAGGGAAGAGGTTCGTGGATTGTGGTGGTAATGACAAGCATTTGGAATTCGAGTTGTTCGGAGGGGGTTAAGAAGCTTTTTTGGAACATAATTGAGACTTGATGTTGTTCACTACCACGAAAGCGGTGTTTTCTCGTGCTTTAAGCTTACAGCTGTATGAACAACATTTCATGCTCCGGCTGGTTCATTACCGGCCCGAGTTTAGTGTCGGGTTTTAGATCAATTCTTGCAGTTTTTCTGGCCTAATTGAAGTACTGAAGTTGGCAGGGGAAAAAATAGGAATGATAAAATAATTGTCCCAAGGGCATGCCATGATATTTGGGATCACTGGGCATGAATCATGATGGATTTATTTCTTTTCTGATTTTGTATGATCGCTAGAATGAAAGATTGGGTGATATTATGAATACATGAATGCCTCAACGGAATTTTTATAGTTTGTAGAAGGTCGTTAAAAATTGGTGATTATGCTGAAAAACTTAATAGGTAGGTCTAAAAGTTTTTTATTAGGGCAAAATATAATGCAATTTTGCCTATATGAAAGTCACTTTTGCTACCAAGGTTGCTGAACAGACGCTGATGAGCTTGGCTTGAGCTCCCCTAAAGCCCATTTAATTAACGAGTTTAGCCAACTCAAGTCAAGCCGACTCGAGCCGAGTTTGCCTCGTTAAAGCTTGAAAATATGAATTCTTATTTCATTTTTTATAAATTGACTCACTAAGGTTTGAGTTTGGCCCGTTAGTGCTGATAAATGAATTAAGTCGCGTTTCTTTTATCTGAGCTCGACTCGATAAAGGCTCGAGCTCGATTCCGAGTTCGAGTATCAGAAGCTCAAACATGGCTCGTTTTTATTATTTTAAAGTATAAATTTGAGTGTGTGAGATGCTGCTTTTCGATGTGGACTTATTCGACGAAATTAGTCGCGACCCGTGCGATGCATGAGGTGTTATATTTTACTGGAACGTTTAACATATGTTGACGAGCGATCGCCAACGGTCCTTAATTACAAGATTAAGGATATGTAACGATGATTAGGTATGTGTTTGATGAGTATTATACAGGTAAGCAATATAGTATAATATAGAAAACGAGAAAATAAAATACATATGATTTCGCCGACCTGCAAGGAGATCGATGAGGAGAAAGGTTCTCCGAATGAATGACTTGCAAAACTTTGTTGTTACAATGGTAGCTACAGAATGAGCATGTGTATGCTAATATATGTGTTTTTCGTGTTTTGCTTGGCTTAGCTTAGCCTGTCTAGCTTACTCTCAAATGAAGTGATGAGGGGTCACCTTTATACAAGAAAAAAGTAAGAAAAAAGTAGTGTAACGATGATTGTGCTGAAATAGTAAATTCAAAAATAAATAAAGGCTTGTTTGGAAACACTTATTGAGAAGTCCATCTCAAGATGGACTTTTTGAAAAGTGACTTCTCAAGAAGTTTTCAATATAAACTTCTTTGTGGGAGTTACTTTTTTGAAAGTCCATTATGTTATCTACACCAAATATCTTTTTATATAGTAAATGGACTTTTATAGTCAAAAGTCCATTACAAAAGTGCATCTAAACATACACTAAATCTATTATGAGTTATCTCTATTTACGGTAGCCATACTTGAGTCTATATGTCATTTGAGCTATGAGTTTGGCGTTTTGGATGTCAAGGCGAGATCTTGTGGGAATATCCAAGAACCAACACCCAGAAAATGAAATATAAATTCCTATTTTCAAATTTTAACAATACAAACTCCCCTTAACTTGTTAACTAAATGTGTTTTAAAAGAGGTCAAGCCCTTAGCAGCAAAACTGAAACTTAGGCAAAATTGCATTAATTTTTGCAGCTTAATCACAAATTTAGACCTCCCAAGTTTTTCGGCATAATCATCACCAATTTTTAACGACCTTTTTCAAACTATATATATTCTATTGAGGCATTCATGTACTCATAATATCACCTAATCTTTGATTCATGCCCAGTGATCAGAGAAATATCACGGCATGCCCTTGGGGCACTTACTTTATCATCACTATTGTTTTCCCTGACAACCTCAGTACTTCAATTAGGTCATAAAAGCTGCAACACTGTTGCGATAATTGATCTAAAACCCGACACTAAACTCGGGCCAGTAATGAACCAGCCGTGCACGAAACGATACTGCGAGCTTAAAGTTGAAATCCATGAGTATGATGTGCCCGTCTTCACGGATGACGATGCTTTTGGGCTTGAGGTCTCGGCAGACTATGCCGAGCATTTGTAAGTACTTGAGGGCGAGAAGGACCTCAGGTATATAGAATCTGCCAGAGCAATAAATTGAAACAAATGATTTAGAGAATTGGACATATATTTTATGTTTGAGGTAAAAAAGTCGAACAACAGAACTTGAAGGTGATTCCATAATATTTTATGTGAAAGTCCTACTTCAGTGCTCATACTACAAAGTGTCCAAGCATCACTCTGACTGTAAAAAAAAAGAAATATTACAGGCAAAGACAGACTTAATAACATTCTTATTTCCAGTTAAGGAGACAGACACAAAGCTGAGATTATGCGTCATTGTCCATCAGCAAAGATGCAGGCACTACATGACTAGACTGCCATGAGAAATATAGCATACAATTACGATAATCCATAAGAAAGTGCATCAACACAAGGTGGTTAACTTTTTAGGTGTATATTAACTTTAGAAAATCTGCTGCCACCCCCCACTCACAAGGAGTTTAAATGAATGAAAGTCATGATTGGCATAGACTGATAATTGAAAGTTAAGGTTCAACGACAGTGCGGAGGTGAACCAATTCTACAGTAATACATCTAAAGCACATCTTAACTAGAGATGAAAGAACAAAACCGAGCCCACTGGACCCATAAAGCAAAGAGTCGGAGGTACCTAATTTCTTGTCATCGGTAGAGAAAGTCATCAAAGATTATTTCTCTTCGGCAGATATTAACAGTCCATAACGAGGCGGTTGTAATAACATGCATTCTTTCCGTTATCAGTATTAAAATTGAGCCTAACTTAGAAGCAGCAATAACAATACTAACAATAACGTAAACAAATGCCAACAATAAGATTATGGTAAACAAATCCAAACACAAAAGTCATGAGCCACATAACTCCTTCCAACTTCAAGATCTATATCACTCAGCTACCCAACAATGAAGGGAAAAACCGTTAAGGGGTATGAAGTCCATTAGACTGCTTCAGTGCATTTCCAGCGCGCAGTAACTTCGAGTGTGGGGACGCCATTATAGGAAATAATCTTGGTTTCCCACCCCATTTCAATAGCTGGGAAAAAGGTCTTGCCACTGCAAATAAGGTTCTCACCATCTCCTTGTTGACGGTCATACAACACGGCCCCAATAATGAGTGAGGAATTTGAAGGTACAGCCACCAACGACCTTGTAAGCTTAATACTTCCATCATTCCCCACCAAACCATCCTCACTTCTCTGAATCATCACTGTTTTATCCTCATCCTTTCGTTTAAGTGATAGCAAACGGATCCTCGAGTACAATATGCAAGGCCTGGCAGCAATCAAACCAGAAACACACTTAACCCCTTCATTCAACATCTTGACATCAATAGTAGCCCATGCTCCACAATACTTGGAACTGTAGGCCATCATTAGGATAGGACTGGTGCTGGGGTCTCCAACCACAGACCTCCGGATACAGGGACCATACTTGTCCAAGGCACTTCTATTGGAAGCAGAAACATTTAAATCGCAGTACTTAGATACACCATTACCTGGAAATACGTCGCAGTTCTCATGATGATTATCTTCACCATCAACTAGTATATCCTCATCATTGATCTTGAAAGCAAAATACATATATACTCCAGTTTCTTCACACACTGTAGGTCTGGGTTCAGCACCAAACAGGGGAAGAAGGGCATATGGGTCAAGATCAATAGTATCAGCTTTCAAGTGGCTCGCACTGTAATAATGTATGGGCACCGGATTGTAATCCCAATATTCCGATGCCGGTCGCACGATTTCACCGTAGATTCGGCTGTTGAGCAAGGGGGTGCTGCGGATTTTGTCGTTCAATTTGACTACGACTTTGTACAGTTCGAAAATGAGTAATCCCCTGAACTTTGCATTGTGACTGTCTTTGTGGCATCGACTCACATTGAGGCAGTTCCTTTCACCATCTTCTTCATTGGCCATGGGAGAGTTTGCGGTTTCCCAGGAAGCTCTTTCAACAACCTTATGCGTCGTAGTGAAATCGTCATCCGTGTCAGAGTCGGAATCACCTTCATACAAAAGCCCATCATCGTTATCGTCGTCGCCACCTTCACACGAAAGCTGGTCGTCATTATCGATGTCGCCATCTCCGTCATCTGATCTCCTCCGCCGCTTCTTGTCTGATTCAGGTTGAATTGCTTCCTTTCCTGCTGAGTTCCGCTCACGTTCTGCTTCCATTAGTAGCAATTTGATTTGTGCTTGTGTTACTGTGTAGGGTTTGCGTTCGGGGAAAAGCAACTGCTGAACGTTTCCTATTTCACACTAATACCAGTTTGCGTTTGGCTTAAATTAGTTAAATTGAAATGTTTTGAATAAAATACATTAAATTGAAATTAAATAAAATTTAAAATATAATGATTAATATTGTATATATATATAGGGTGTACATAGCCGTCACATTGAGTGGAACTGACCAAAAATAAAAAAAGTAATGTTATTTTGCCTACTTAGATGACAACTTGGGTTACAACTTAAGTGTAAATACATTATCAAAAAATTAAAAAATAATGTATTTACACTTGTTGTAACCCAATAGGCTATATAGCATTACTAAAAAAAATCAAGTAGATCTCACTCCATATAAGTATTATGTACACATCTATATACATTTATTATGTACTTGTAGCATTTTTCAAATTGGTGTGAGGTAAAATAGAAGAGATATTATTAGAAGTGATAGATAGTTAAAATCATATGTTTATAATGAATTAAAGTTGATGTGATGTGTCATTATAGTTGATCGATATTATTTAATTATATTTATAAAAAGTAAGAAAGTTAAGTTGAGTTCGATTTTGAGCTAGCTGATTGGATTGAAATAACACAAATGATCATAACTGATTATAACTCATATCCAATTTTAATAAATACACGTAAATTAATAAAAGTACTTTATTTATATGTAAATTTTTAAACTTAAAAATTTAACAATAATATACTTTGTCATAAATATTGAAACATCTATCTATATCTATATTTATATCTATATATAGAGAAGGAATTATATGAGAAAGGGAAATAGTGAAAGAAATAAGAATGATTCTCGACCATTAGATACGTCAAACTAATGGTAATGATGAAGTCAAATTTTAAATGCACCAATCCATTATGTAATGGTAATTTCGTAAATAAGTATACATTTTATGGTCAAATGTACTTATTTGACCATTAACTAGGGGCAACACAGACATTACATGTTCACCCATGGGGTCCACCACCAAGCCACTAACTCTCTCTCTCACACTACACCTAAAACACACACACCACACACACTCAAAAAACACACACGCACGGTAGCCACAACACAACCACCACCCGCTGCTTGCCTCCAACCGCCGCGCCTCAGCCGTCAGCCTCCAACGTTAGCCTCCACCGTCAGCTCTGCCCTAATTTTCACGCCTGTCAGCCACAACCCGTCGCCTCCGCTGGACACACGTAAGAATGACGGGCTTCCATAAACATCCGCCGTCAGCATCTGCCTAAATCTTCATGCCAGCAAGAGCGGATGCTGCTTCGTCTCACGGACTCTTTGCGAAACAGCTATATTCTCGTTGTCGCATCTCCTGCAGGGCGACGTGACCACGTCTCTCCGCCATGTATGCAAAAATGCTGTTGTGGTCGAGAACGCCGAAAATTTGGGTAGATGACATCGAAAAAAGAAAAGAAAAACAAAAATGACCGCTGGACATATGCAACCAGATCCGCGCGAGGATGTTAGTCTTTGGAGAAGGCTGTGAGACGCATTAACGAGGTCCCCGACGACGAGCAGAGGAGATGGCTTGGTGAGGAGACCAATTTACAAAGAAGGGGCATGTTTCCAAAATTTAATAAGTCCTAAGACTTAATTGTAATTTCGAAAACTTTAGTTTATTTCAATTTAGGTCAATTCAGTTTTTAGGTTAAATATGCAATTCACTAAAAATTCTTCATACTTAAAAAAATTTAATAATTGCACATTACGGTTCACCGTATTGCATATTACCATTCAACACATTGCACAACTGTTCAATGCATTGCACAACGAAATGATAATTAATTTGCACAATAGTGTGTGTCTGTATGTACATTAAACACCTAAAAAAATTAAAAAAATATCAACGCGCTGCAGAGTGCACAATAATTTTTTCATTTGTTGGTTCGGTTGAACCGACTGACCGAAATGTTAAAATTAAATTTATAGAGTTGAATTTTTGGAAAAGTTAAACCAACTGTACGGTTATCCCAAACCAAATTAAAATCGAATAGAAGTACTTTATATTATTTTTTGGTTGTAAAAACTTTAAGTTTGGTCCGTTTCGATCTCTGATAGTCATGATAAAGTGCATCGTGTTGTTTTGTAAAGTGCAACTTTTTTTTTTATAAAGTGCAATATTTTGATGTATAAAGTGGATTGATGTAATTTTAATATGCTAGCATGCTTCTGTTTTGTGTGGATAAATGATGTGATTAATGTTAAAGTATTATGTATATCTGTTTTTTATATTTATGTTCTGGTGGTATTTTCGTGGGAAGTATTGATGTTAATTGTGGAGTGTGTTGATAAAGTGCAATGTATTGTTTACTTGTTTTATAAAGTGCAACATTCTATTATATAAAGTGATGATATATAAAGTGCACTACTTTAGATGATCACATATAAATTATGTGTTTTTTAAAACTATATCTAGTAGATATAAATATACATCGAATTAACTTAACTAATTGAAATAGTTTATTATTTATTATTATACAGGTATATTCGTTATTATAATATTTTTTTAATAGATTATAATATTTTTATATATTAAAATTTTACATATTAAATTTTTAACATTGTACACTTTATTTATCATTAATACGCATTTATGAGAATATTGCTATAAATTACATATTTCGTTATGTAATAAATTTCTAAAATTGTTCCTCAACACTATCTATTTTTTTTTTAAATTCAATGAAAACCAAATTCCCCAATTTGAATTGTAAATTTATTACACATTTATTAAATTTTTCGTAAATTGCACATTTAGCACATGTGCCAAATTGAAATATATTCAATCTTCATTAATTTGCAATAAGGCCCCTACATATGATTCAATTCTCAATATAATGCCCTAATCTCCAAATCCATCTTCATCCTCTACCACCCCACCCGCCGACCCAGCCTCTTCGGTCGCCACTTCCAGCGTCCATAGGTTCAGCGACATTTCTGATCATCGTGGAGCTTTGCTGCCAGCGACCTGAGCTCCATCGGTAAATTCCAGCTGGGCGGGTAAAATCGACGCCGACCTGTGCGAGTGTCGCGATGTCGTATGGTGGGTTCCCGACGGCGGCGTCCTGTTGTTGGAGTGTGTCAGAGATGGCTGCGACTTATTGGAGCTTTGTGGTTGAGGCTGATGACGGCAACTGGTCGGGGCTTCTTCACGTCCGGCAGCGCGGCTGTGTCCAGTGTAGCTGCAACGACGCCTCATGTATGTTGGCGGCGGGAGGCTGTTGACGGTGGAGATGCTCATAGTCGTGCTGGTGGATGGAGACAGTCGACGGTGGAAGTTCTCTCAGTTGCTGGCGTGAATGTCGGCCGGTGCGGCTGAGACCAACCATGTGTGTGTGTGAGAGAGTATGCATGTATATTTGTGTGTGTATGTGTGTGTGTGTTAGGTTGAAAAATGTGCGTATTTTATATATTTAATATTATATTTTTATATGCTTAATTTATACGCACGTTTATATTTTCTGACCTATTTATTATTTGGATAGATTTATTTGCTTTGGTGTTTTATGTGTTATTTTCAGTATTTTGAAGCAATTTGTGTACGTGAAGTATTGTAAAGAAGTTCACGTTATCAGTTATTGAGCACTCCATACCGGCCCAATTTCAGCCCAATTGTTAAGAAAATTAAATCCAAGGCATGAGGGGCTGGTGGAATTTGTCAAGACATTATTTGGGCGATTAACTGGAACAGTGAGGGGTGCGAGATTTTGCTTGGAGGATTTATTTGATAAGTACGGAATTATTAATTACAAGTGGACTTGAGGTGATCACTCACACAGGCCATGGGCAGCATATGTTTTCTTACTTAAGGGATTTTTGAGTCTTGAGGGATTTATTGAAAAAGGCATGAGTCACATACCTGGGGAGAATTTTTTGCAAGCCAAAGGAAAAAGAGACGTGAGTCTTTAGGACTTATTTGTGAGGGACTCACATAACATAATATATTGACGGCATTTATTTGCGGGAGAGTGCCGAAGAAAAGAAAAAAAAGCCGCAAGAGAAAAGAAAAAGACGCAGACAGAGAGCCAAAGACGCACGCCGAGAGAAAGGATAATACACGTGGAGGGAAATTGCACTCGCACACGAGGAGACTTTATTATTTTTTATCCAGTTTAAGGCGATGTTTGAACCTAATTTCAATTTGTCTATGAATTAGATGATCTTTATTTATTGTTGATTAATCTAGACGTCGTATTTATTTTGTTGATGAGTTGATTCATGTTATCTGTGTATAATGTTCATGAATTATGATGTTTGATTTAGTTTGGCCAGCTACGTTGAATATTCATAGTTTAATTGCTAGAGACGGGACTTTAATCCGTAATTGTTATTGTTCTCGTTTCATTAGTAGTAAACTAGGGGTCGTGCATCTCTAGGGTAGCATGAACATAAGTTAAATGGTCCGAACTTTTGCGTCCATTGCTTAGACTGATATATTTTCCTAGGAAGTAATGTTGCTAGTGTATTAAATCTAGAGAGTTTATTCTAGGTTGTCCACTAATTAGGTTTAGTCGAAGAACCTATTTCGATTAAATATTCGGTAAGGGAAAATTCGGTTAACAGAGCTTGTTGTTAGTTAGGGTTGGTAATTCATTAGCGATTTAAAGAGACGTCGAAATTAATTAACGGTAGATGTAGATTGGGTGATAACTGAACCGAAAACTGGACTTCTCTTATTTTATTTGATTTTTATTTTATTTAGTTATTGTTATTTTTAATTTTTATTAAATCAATTCCCCCCTTTTTACTGCTTTCGTAGTTTAAATTCAATTAGTACGAGAATTATCACAATTTAATTCATGCTCCTCGTGGGATAGAGGTTTGTTAAGAAAACTTTTATAAATTTAAATTTGTTGCGTCGCGACGCGCGGTCAATGTGCATGTGTTGTGCACTTGTGTGTGTGTGTGTGTGTGTGCGTGTGTCTGTGTGTGTCCTACATGTGTTTTGTGTGTGTTGGCAGTGATGTGGCGTGTGTGTGTATGGAAACAACCCAAAATTCACAACCATTCACAAGTCATAACCCTAAATTCACAACCCAAAATCTATCTGGTTCCCACCAGGAGAATGATTATTACAAACATTCACAACTCAAAATTCTTCGACATGTCCGAGTCTTTAAAAACGTGCAATAACATAAACAAACACACATTTAAGGCCATAACAGTGGAAATACATTATCCTGCAAAACCAAGTTATGCAATAATATTCCACAAATACGGTTGCGCCCGTTACACACGTAATTCACATAAGCCTCTAAAGTCCGAACATTGCACAAAATCGAAATAAACTAAATGCTCTGATACCACTTGTTGGGATCTGTTAGTATCATCGACATAATGCAACGGACTATCTACGAATCAAAACCCTATGCGCAGCGGAACTAGAAGCGAGGGTTTAATGCGTACCGTTTTTAATTTTGCAGACTCTGAGACGTTTCTGATTTCCGTTGTTGGAGATCGTCTGGGTCTCACGTCCGTTGGGCAGCCGGACTTGGCCTCGCCATCACCACTGTCCACGTTGGATCATCCCAGACCTCTGTTAACTTGGTCAAACCTTCCGAGACTCGACTTGGACTGGAACTGGGTGTTGGACCCTTGCTGAACAGGTCTGGACCGAGTTGAACCGCTGGACACGAGCTGGGTCGGGTCTGGCCACGTCTGGGCCACTGCACGCCACTCTGCCGCGCGTTGGGCTGTTGTCCGTGCGCTGGTGGGCCATCCATATGCAGCTGGGCCGCGCGGGAGTGGGCTGGAGTGAGGCGGATAGGCGTGCGGGTTGGAAACGGGCGCGTGGGCTCCGCGCGAGCAGTTGCTCAGAGGAGACGCGGGCCGGATGCGGCCTGCGTGCTGAAGCGCTTTGCTGACGGGCTTCGCTGCCAGTGGGCCTCCTCCATCACTGGGCTACTTGCTGGCGTGGACTACGCGGGGTGACTTCTGTCTAGGCTGTGCGCGCGTCGCCTGTGTGTTGGGCTGCTGGCCAGCGCCTAAGCGGGGCTGCGGCTCGCCAGAGCTCGCCTGCTCGGCCACCTTGGCCGATCGCCGTCGGAACTTGACTGGAGGGTTACCGGAAGTCGCCGGTCGTCATGGGATGGTCGTCGGTCGATTTAGATACATCCGTTGGACACCTTTCTCGAATTATGTGAAGAACGGACAACCCCGCGAATTACAGAAACATTACGGGGTTGAATATATATATATATATATGTATCGCTCGACTACCTTGGATCTTCTGTTGTATGATTGGATATCTTCTCCGATCATCTTGGTGGGCGATGAAATCGGAGATATCTCTACTGGCATTACTGGAGAAGAAGAAGAGAACACAAGAGAGAAGAGATGGGGCGAAAATTTTTTCTTTCTCACGTGAATGAGGCGTGTGTCTCATCTAATTAATGTGTCTCCTAATCCCAAGAGATGTGAAGTATATATACAGGGACCCTAAGAATGTATTAAATTGTCTTCTCCTATTAGGACTAGACTGTAGGCAAAACATTCTAAGCACAAATAGGAATAATAAATTCATTCTACTAAAGAACTATTATTGAATAAACTCTCAATTTAATTCTCGAATTATATTCGAAGCTCCAATAATAATTACTCGATTTATCTCCTCGTGTTTAAGATATAATGTCCATCAATTAATTCGATTACTGACAATCAAGAATTAATTGACTTCTTGAACTGAGACTAGTACCAATCATATCTTTATTATTATGTCGGAATAAATTCCACTGGCCATATTTAACATAATAATCCTTCATGAGCTCATCTCGGGGACATCATCAAACTATCACACATGGTGACCGTAAAATATTCTAACAGTACATCATACATGCAATATTATTACCCAAACAACAAGTATATCGACTCAGTAAACATAATCTCACTTTAGTGAATCAAAGTAATATCTACTGCACACACATTCTTGTTTATATCTTACGGGTTAAGAGTATGCAGTAAGTAACCGAGGCCTAGTTCGTTTACGACGATCAGCATAAAACGAATTTCCCTTCTCTGGGATCTGTTCAATGCACACAATACACTAGTGTAACTAATCAGTCAAGACCAACTGTACCGTTAACACTGCAACTATTCACGATGGGTTGTTCATTTCCATCTAGGTTGTGAACCAACTATTCTTGTTTCGCAAGTCACTGATAAAATGAAATTTTGTTCACCCGCTAACGAACCATTTTATCTAAGTGCAAAACAACAGAACAACAGACTACAGACTGTTTAATTAAACATGATTCTCATTCAAACGGGATCAGTGTAAATAACATCTAAAGCCAAGGTTTTAGTACATACACCAACAGAGATTACACCAAACACACTCACAATGGGAGAAAAGGAGATAAAACACAAGCGAAGCAAAACACAACACACAAACATTAGCAAAATAACCTAAACACAAACTAGAAACTAGACAAACTAGAATCACGCCTTTCCCACAACCGACACACATGCCAAAGGTCACACGGCGATAACCAACTACCAAAATGACCAGACCAAGCCCCGAGATACCACTCCAAAAACTGCCAAATCATGCCTAATTGGAACCGCAATCCTAGAACCCAGCCCAGCACCCAGGCGGTCGACCCGGACCCTAAAATTAGATGAACTCCTACCCAACTCCCCCCGAACCACTGCCGTCCAAAGCCTGCCCACACCATGGCCAAGAATAGAGGACGTCGACAACCCCTTTAACCCAAACACCAAGGGGAAAGGAGCACAGGAGAGAAGGCCACATAAGCCCCCACCCCGAACACCACCACGCGGCGGTCGGAGCTGCAGCCACTCCCAGAAAAGCACCACTATCGGAGCCCGACGTGACACCAGGAAATCGATGACACAACACTCTAGAACGGCAGCCTAATCGACGTCGAAACCGCCTGGATCGCCATCCTCTTCCAGCTCTATTGAGATGAACAATAACCCTAAATCGAGGGCCAACCACGCATCCCGAAGCCAACCGCCGTCGCGAACACCCAACGCCCTTCTAGGGAAGGCTCGAAAAAAAAAACCTAAGGCAAGAAAGAGGGATTTGGGTTTTCACCTGTTTGAAGAGAGAGAGAGAGAGATAACCACAAACATATAAACTAATTAAAATCAATCGTTGATTTAAGAAACGAGTTACTTTCGTATCTTATCGTCAAATATCATAAGTTCGCAAAAATAAACAAAATATCATGTACTTATATTTATTTGTAGGGTTAATTGCATAAAAAACCTCAACCTTTTGTTTAATTCCAAATAAAACTCAATTTTTTCAACTTTGCAACAAAATACCAAACCTTATCAAGTATTGCAATTTCTTTCTCGAAAGCAGATTCTGGCCAAGGCACGCTGACATGTCTGGTCGAAAAATTGACGTGGCACTGATGGCGCTTGCGTGACATTCCAGTTGCAGTGATTTTTCCACATCACCCCCTCCAAATCTTGTGCAAATAAAACCAAATTTTCCACATCATATTCATCCTAATTCCCCCAAATCAGTACTTCCATTTCACTCATCAGTCATACAATCCGGCATAACATAACAAAAATAAATCAAATATGCTATAACTTCATCAATGGCCGACAAATAGACATCCGGTATTGTATATTGTCGATTCAACAAAGCAAAAACTAATTATAAAATTACCAATAAACGCAGAACACATCTGTGTGATATGGAGATATGGTTTGTGAAGATATATTAGAGCCTAGTCATATCTCTCATAAGCGTGTCATTTTTCAGGTTCATAGTTTAAGTGTCTATTTTTCCATTATCTTCCATGTCTTAGAGGTCCTACTCCCAAAAAGTCATAGCATGAAGCATCCAAAATTCAATTGATACCTGGAGGACAATATTTTTCCATATCTTCGACGCCCAAGCCACAACAAGAGTGAGGTGAATTCTTACTTGAATATTCATGCAGATAATACATAATTGAAGATTTAATGTACAAATCATGAAAAATTCACAAAATTGTGATCCATCAATAAATTCATACAGATAATACATAATTGTGACCCATCAATAAATTCCTACCATTTATTGAAAAATTCAATAAATTCACAATAAATTCAATAAATTACACCTGAAAGCATCCAAAATTCTGACCCAACATCTTCATCAAACTTCTTTTCATGTGATCAACATCCACATGAATTCCTCAAGAATTGGGGGAATTCGAAAATCGAGAAGAAAGATACATACCTGTTAGGGTTCAACTAGGTCGAAGATTTTAGAGCTACTCGATCAGGAGTCGAAATGAATTCCTCAAGCATAGCACCATTCGATTTTGGGGGGAAGAATCCTCAAGCCGCGGCAGATTCGAGCAGAGAGAAAGGGGCGACTGCATCTGTTCTGTATTTTTTATCTGATCAAAATAAAATAAATGTGAAAAATAGAATTTAAAGGAAGAATAAAAATATATGATGTGGATTAGAAGTGTGACATAGAATATGATGTGTATGATGATGTGGCAATGACATTAAAATGTTGAGTGCCACATCAATTTTCCGACCAGACATGTCAGCGTGCCGTGGCCAGAATCTGCTTTCGAGACAAAATTGCAATACTTAATAAAGGTTTGGTATTTTGTTGCAAATTGAAAAAGTTGAGTTTTATTTGCAATCTCTATATATATATATATATATAATTGCTTGCAAGTTTCAATAAATTTTATTCATCCAGCAATTAATAATAATAGTTGTTCATTTAATAAAAATAAGTGTTATTTAATAAAAATATGGTCACCATTTAATAAAAATATGTAACTTTCAGTTACACGATTTATTTTGACATATTCTATTTTGGATGATGCCCATTTTTTTAACGCCTTTTTATGTCCTAAAATTCAAAATTTGTTTGTTTTAATTTTGATACTATATATATTTTGGTATTATATAAATACATATTTCACAACTAATTAAGAATGACTACAAATATCTCTATTGTCTATTGTAGTCATACAATAATAAAAACATATTTTTTTGGATATTACAAAGATACATTATATATTTTGAAAAATCAAATTCCATGAAATAAAACCTTTCATTGCTCCTGCAGTATATTTAAAAAATTTAATATTATATGCATAAATATAACTTATAATACTCTATGTTTAAAATTTAAAACCATTATCTACCTTATAATCTTAATATTATATATATAATAACTTATAATATTTTATTTATATCTGTGCAAATGCACATGATTGAATAATAGTTAAACAAAAAGTTGGGGATAAAAAGGTTGGGATTTTTTATGCAACTAACCCTTATTTGTATTGTATGTGGAGTAATTTTCTCAAACTAAACCTAAAGGGAAAATTTTTATCTTTGCTCAACAAATTGAAAATAATTGTAAATATATCATGGACAAATATTTTATTGCATTTGTACCAACTATATGGCAATTAATTGAAAAAATGTTAAGATTTCAGTTACCAAACCGAAATGCAACGCCTCCTTGATTTGTGGAGGTCATATCCAACGTCTCTCTCTCTCTCTCTCTCTCTCTCTCTCTCCCTCTCTCTCTCTCCTTGTATATATACACATGGTAAGTCAATATATTCTATTAATTAGGAGTTTGTTCAATACAAATAGGAAAGATTATAAATTTTAATTACAGAGACTTTTTCTTCTTCACTAGTACGGTGCCCGTGCGATGCACGGGAGCATTTATTACCTATATATTTTTTAAAAAGTCTTTTTGTATTTAAATTGTCTCAGGTTATTAAAAATTTCATGAAAAATGAAATTTATATGTTATTAAACACTTCCTTATGTACAACATTATTGATTTGATTCTTTGGCACGTAAAGTACTACATAGGTCTTCAAATTTATCCAAAATTGCATATTATTTGTTATTAGTTAACAAATTTTTTAAAAAATAAAGGATCTTATTTACTGAACAAAATTAAAGTAGAAAAAAAAAGTAGAATTTTTTAGGGATCTTCACTCATTATTTATTTTAAATCTAATTCTAAATTTCAATTAAGAAAAATTGAAAAGAATCATTAGTTATTCCCGGAAATCAAACCAATTTTCCTACCAATAAACCGATTTTTTTATCAAACAAATTGATCCAAATTTTTTTTTAAACCAAATAAAAAAAATTATCAATTTTTCCTAAAAATGCAACCAAATTTTTCTAACATTGCACCAATTTTTGTATCAAACAAATTGAATTGAAAATAATTCTAATAAAAAAATGAAATAAATTGTTAATGTTTATGCAACTGTCTCTTTCCTAAAGAACTAGTACAGTCCCCGTGCGATGCACGGGGGTTTATTATCTCCATCCCTTTTATAAAGCAACGTTCAATTAAAATTCAAAGTACTTACTAAAGGAAAGATCATACCATTAATAATAAATAAATTAATAAATACAATGATAATAAAATCCATATATTATTGAACACTTCTTTATATACAACGTTCATGGTTTGATTCTTTGGCACGTCATCGTCGCCACAAATTAGGATTTTCAAACTCATTTTTGTTTGTGACACGGGAGACAACAACATACAATTGACCATGACTAAACACTGGTTTCTTAAGAAAATAAGCCCATATACAATAATGATTGTTCCTGGCTCTTATTTATAGTCATGTCGTAAGAAAACATAATTGTAAACAATCAATCAAATAACATCTACAAAAATATAAGAAAATGCATCATATTGAAACGTATAACATATAAAATAGTTTATTACAAATTTTAAATTAAAAAAATTGAAATAAGAAATAAACAAAAAAATTATAACGTACCAAACAACTTGGCTTCATCAATGTTACAAACATCCATTAAAGTTAGAAAGTTCCTAAAGTCAAAACAATACATAGGAAAATCACCCCTCCATTTGATAATCTTGGTTTGACCATTGATAATGATCCTCCTTTTTCCAATTGTCGATTTATGGATGCCAATATTGCTTCCCTTTGATAGTTTGTCAAGATATAAGCGCCACCTTCTTCAATATCACTGATGATTTTTTGGATATTGACAGGTCGAATTATGCCAGTAATTCGTCCTCCCCAAAATATTGCATAATGAATAATTCAATAAATAAATTATAAAAGATGTTGCATAAAATGATGCATCTAAATAATAATAAAAGAATATATTACCTTAAAATCGTGAAAGATAATCTCAAGAACATTTCGGTAATTGCGTACGTCTTCAACTTGTTGGAACATACTAATTATGCGTAGTTTGATTGGTGGCTTATTGGATCTTTTGATATCCTTCATTACTCCAAAATCCGAAATCATTTTCAATGGTGATGTAAAAGATTGTAGAAAAAATTGTTTTGTGGGATGTATTGGATGTCGAATACTTTTTGTTCAATGTTGGTGATGTTTATATAGTCATGTGTATGTGCCATATGTCTAGGAAATAAAAAAATATTTACGTAAGGTATTTAATATGATCCGATCTGATATTTTTTATTATGATTATGATTGACTTCTAAAAATATGTGTTATCGGTTTTGTTAAAAAAATAGAAAAAAATATGGAACGTGATTCACTTGTGAGGGACGAACGAATATTTAGAAGATTATGTAGCCAAAATAATGGAGTTTGTTACGATAAAATTTGGTAAGACTTTTTGGATAGATTGAAAAATATTATTTTTATTTTGATATTGTCCTATTTATTTGGACAAATCCAAAACTTAAATTTACGAAATTATAATCTTTAATTTTTTGAAACGTGTAAAATTTTCTAAGATAACTTCTATAAAACAAAATGTGATCAAATCATAATTGATTTTTATGCCTCAATATTTCAAATCTGACCATACAAATATGATATAATTATTTACTATTAATATTTTATTTTTTCAAACGTCAAATTCTCTTAGGTTTATATGAAACAAAGTTCAATCAAATCAAAATTGATTTTTATGCCCACACTAAGACTTTATCAATATGATATGTTTATTTTATTTAGTTATTTATTTTTTTCAAATCCACAACTCAAATTTTCGAGAGAGAGAAAAAACAGGAAACAAAATCTTATCAAACCTTATCAAATTTTCGAGAGAGGAAAAAAAAAACAAAAATAAATTGGAAACAAAATCTTATCAATAATGAAGATACGTGTTTCCATGAAAAGCTAACAAAATCCCGTGGTTACCAAAATCTTATCAAATTAGTTAACAAAATCCCATTAAATTGGTTAACAATATTGGAACGTATTTTGTTAGGAAAGATTTACGTAATTTATCTATCTAATTAATATCATATTAACGTGTGGGCCCAGTGATACTAATTTAGTATAGCATCCATTATCTCGGAATAATTTTTTGTTTGATTTACAACATTAATTTGAATGGAAAAAAAATCCGTAATTGTTGAGATATCTCAATTCAAAATCTAAATTTTTTGGCATAAGAATTTTCAAATTTGTTACCAATAAAAATAGATTCCTATGAGATTAATATTTAAAATGAACTAAATCTTTGGTATAAGAATCTCCAAATTTGTTACCATAAGAATCTTCAATTTGTTACCATAAGAATCCCATAGAAATCTCCTACGGATTGGAGTTTATCAATATTTAGTATAGCATCCATTATTCTCGGAATAATTTTTTGTTTGATTTACAACATGATTTTGAAGGGGAAAAAACCCAAAATTGTTAGGATATCTCAATTCAAAATCTCAATTTTTGGCATAAGAATCTCCAATTTGTTACCATAAGAATCCCATAGAAATCTCCTATGGGATTGGAATTTATCAATATTTGGTATAACATCCATTATTTTTAGAATAATTTTTTGTTTGATTTACAACATTAATTTGAATGGGAAAAAAATCCGTAATTGTTGGAATGTCTCAATTCAAAATCTCAATTTTTTGGCATAAGAATCTTCAAATTTGTTACCAATAAAACTATATTCCTATGGGATTAATATTTAAAATAAATTAAATTTTGGTATAGGAATCTACAAATTTGTTACCATAAAAATCTCCAATTCTTTTGGGATATCTCAATTAAATTTGTTACCATAAAAATCTCCAAATTTGTTACCTTAAAAATCTCAATTTTTTTGGTACATGTGTTTTTTCCGAAATTTCCACTAATAGTAAGTCAAGCCATTTATTTTTTTTAACAAACTTACAATAAAAGTATTTTTCCAACAACCTCTTTATATTACTATAGAAATGATATGAACTTAACCAAAAAAAAAAAAATGATATGAACTTACAAAAATCTCAGTAAAACATGATTAAGAAAAAACATATGAATCCAAAAACATCGATGCACTTAAATTTTAAAAAGTTGCATACAAATTTTCCTAAATAATTGGATAAGGTGACTTTAAATATCAATGATGAACTGCTTTTGTTACCATAAAATGTGGATACAATTTTGAATGTACATCCTGTCCAAATATCAGTTTTATTTTAAAATAAAAATTGCACTTGGCTTTATCTAATTTACACAATTTTTTTGAAAGAAAAAATTATTCAATAAGATTGGAAGAATTGGTTAAGAATTATACAACTATTTGTTTCCTAAATTTATATCCAATTTGCACAGATTTTAAATTAATTTGTATTTGGAATTATTTTCATAAATAATTGACACATTTTTTGCATAAGAATCTCCAAATTTGTTACCAAAAAAGATATGATTTAAATTTTGGTAAAAAAATAAAATATGATACGAAAAAAATGGGATTCAAATTTTGCCATAAGAATCTCCAAATTTGTTTCCTATAATTCACATGTGTTTTTTTGAACTTTCCATTAATAGTAAGTCCAACAACCTCTTTATATATACTAGTACAGTACCCATGCGATGCACGGGAGCATTTATCACCTATTTATTTTTTAAAAGGTATTTTTGTATTTAAATTGTCTCATGCCATTAAAAATTTCATGAAAATGAAATTTATATGTTATTAAACACTTCCTTATGGACAACAGTATTGATTTGATTCTTTGGCACTAAAGTACTACATATGTGTTTGAATTTATCCAAAATTGCATATTATTAGTTATTAGTTAACAAATTTAAAAAAAATAAAGGATTTTATTTATTAAATAAAATTAAAGTAGAAAAAAAAAGTAGAATTTTTTTAGGGATTTTCACCCATTATTTATTTTAAACCTAATTCTAAATTTCAAATAATAAAAATTGCAAAGAATCATTAGTTACTCCTCGAAACGAAACCGATTTTCCTACCAATAAACCGATTTTTTTATCAAACAAATTGATCCAAAATTTTTTTAAACCAAATAAAAAAATAATCAATTTTTCCTAAAAATGCAACCGATTTTTCCTAACATTGCACCCATTTTTATACCAAACAAATTGAACTGAAAATAATTCTAATAAAAAATTAAAATAAATTTTTAATGTTTATGCAACTCTCTCTTTCCTAGAGAAAATTATATGAACTTAACCAAAAAAATATGATATGAACTTACCAAAATCTCGGTAAAACATGGTTAAGAAAAAACATAAGTATTCAAAAAAATCGATGCATTTAAATTTTGAAAAGTTGCATACAATTTTTCCTAAATAATTGGATAATGTGATTTTAACTATCAATGATGAACCGCTTTTGTTACCAAAAAATGTGGACATAATTTTGAATGTACATCCCGTCCAGATATCAGTTTTATTTTAAAATAAAAATTGCACGTGGCTTTATCCAATTTACACAATTTTTTTGAAAGAAAAAAATATTCAATAAGATTGAAAACATTGGTTAAGAATTATACAACTATTTGCTTCCTAAATTTGTATCCAATTTGTACAGTTTTTAAATTAATTTGTATTTAGAATTGTTTTCATAAATAATTGACACATTTTTTGCATAAGAATCTTCAAATTTGTTACAAAAAAAGATATGATTCAAATTTTGGTAAAAAAAAGAAATATGATACAAAAAAATGGGATTCAAATTTTGCCATAAGAATCTCTAAATTTGTTACCAAAAAATAGGATTTAGATTTTGATGCTAAAGATTCACACGTGTTTTTTTGAACTTTCCATTAATAGTAAGTCAAACATTATATTTATTTTGTCAAACTTTCTATTAATGTATTTTTCCAACAACCTCTTTATATATATATAGATATAGATATAGATATACACAAATCCCACAATACTGAAAACATATTTCTCCAAACACACGTATTTTTTACTTATCGAACTGTTTTTTGTTTATTTTTTACCATCGCATCATGTTAATAGTGTATATTAAACATATATATTCAGTATATGTTACAATAATCTTCTATTATACCAAAACAACAAAAAAACAACAAACTATTGACGGCAATCAGATAAAATCATGTATATTTACAGTATATAAAACAAGTTGAAATCGTACTCATGTACATATACTAAAAATATACTGTTGACCTTAACATATACTAAAAAAATAGTATATTTGTCGGGACAATATACAGAAGATATACTCATTGTATACAGTCGACATAAAATAAAATACACAATAGATATACAAAAGATAAATCAATGTTGTCATTATATACACAATATATACAGAAGATATACAAAAAATACATTCGGCCAATCCAGCCACCGTACATCTTAGCTTGGTCGAAGCTATTTTTCCTCTGGTAAGCCGCCACCGGCAGCCACCCCACCACCTGATTCTTACTTCCCACCGCTTCTACCTTCTCCTCCTCCTCCCCGCCGCTGCTACCGGCGCTAGAGATATCAGAAAACACTCTCTTCATCTCGTTCCTCTCCACCTCGCCGCCGCCGTGGCCGCCTCTGGGAAGCCCCAGCCTCAGCTCCGTTTCAAGTTCCAAACCGCTTTTCACCATTTTTTTCCACAGATGATGAACAAAAACGAAAACGACATTTTTTCTTTTTCGTTGATTTTTTCTTTTCTATCGATCGAAATTAAATTAAAGATTTGACTTATATATATATATATATGTATGTGAATGAGAAGAAAAACAGAGCCAGATCAAAGGTGAATGAGAAGAAAAAACATAGCAAGAAGAAGAAGGAGGAGAAGAGAGAGAGAGATTGCGTGAGAGGGAAAATAAATCTCATTAAGTTTGGAAGGTGATAAGTCACCTTTAATTACAGTGACTTAATTATATGGTAATTTGCAACTAGCGCGTGGCCCGTGTGATGCACGGGAAAACAATATTACGATTGTATTATAAATTAAATATATAAATAACATTAATCATGATTTATCCATTGTATTTAAATTAAACCGGGTTGGACACAGTCCGACCGAATTGACCGAGAACCGGTTTATAACCAGTCTAGTTCTCTTGAATAAAATATTTGCTCTCGAATCCATCAACACCAATCGGTTGGACTGGTAGGATCGATACGATTTTCTAAATAAATTTTGTTATATTTAAAATTATTTTAAATAAAATTAAATATTTAAATAAAATAGCGATTTATAAATTATTTATCAATTAGTTTAAACATTTGAGTTTATAAATTTTTTAGATATCTAAGTAACACATTTTATTTAAATTTATT
This sequence comes from Striga asiatica, assembly GCA_008636005.1. NCBI lineage: Eukaryota > Viridiplantae > Streptophyta > Magnoliopsida > Lamiales > Orobanchaceae > Striga > Striga asiatica. Next base: position 201,997 of record BKCP01011070.1, on the reverse strand, counting down.
ACAAAAAGTACTATATATATGAAAATGCTTATAAATTAAAATCTGAACAAACCACAAATGATTTAATAAAATAGCAGATCGTTTCGATGACGTTCCAGTTCTGAAAACCTTATATTTACTGTACATTAATAAATATTGTTTAATTCACATAGATATTAATAAAATGATATATAAATATTCATAAATCTTTAGACATGTTGTCATAAAAGTATTGTTAATACGATTATTTAAAGTTTGGACTATATTACATTCACGTAATAAAATTTTTTCAATATAAAATTTTTATTTAGGTTCAATAATCGATTTGGTGTGGTTGAACTGATACATAACTTCGTCACCTGGGATCAACCAAGTTGTGTCAATTTTTTTACTATTTGAAATATCACCTAAAAGTAATTCAATCAACCAGGGCAGTACCCTAATTCAATCACCCAATTGATCCAATTTTTTTTTATTTTCTTTAAATATATTTAATTTTATGAAATAAAAATATTTTATGATTTATATAATAAATGTCTACACCAAATGATAGTATATTAAGATTTAAAATTATATATCTAAAGGTTAATTAATTATTTTTACTTTATGCATATTAATAAAAAATAAACATAGTAAGTTTAAAAAAATTAAGATTAGTTGAATAATTATGCAATTTAAAGAACATTTTAGCATTCAATATTTTTTTAAAGGCACAAATATAAAAACCAAGATTCTAAAACTTTTGTTATATTTTGAATTGAGATTTTATAAATATAGAGACCGAGATTTTAATGTTGTTTGTTGTTTCTAAGAAAAAAATAAAAATAAAAACATACACATTTAATAAATCTTAGCTAAATTTTTTAAATAATAAAATGAACTAAAGCCCGAAATTTAAGGCAGCATTTAATGTTCTATGATTTTTAAAGAAAAAAATAAGAAAAATAATATAAGTTACTATTTATAGGCTGCATTAAATTCTGACCAATTTTTCTGCTACTATTTTTGGTAAATGTTAATTCTTATTATATATATA
>BKCP01011070.1:154448-200953 GCA_008636005.1 Striga asiatica | reverse complement strand
TTAGGGAAAATTACACTTTGCCTACCGAACTATCCGCGTTTTTACACTTTGCCCACTCAACTTTTTCCGGTGACACTTTACCCCTTGAACTTCACATATTCTTGCACTTAACGACTTCCGGCACCGGAGATGCAAAATCAAGGGAAAAATCGTCATTTACACCTTAGGAGACACCTAAAATTAGTCTTCACGAGTACACTTTGCCTACTGAACTATTCGCGTTTTTACACTTTGCCCTTGATTTTGCATCTCCGGTGGTCGGAAGTCGTTAAGTGCAAGAAAATGTGAAGTTCAAGGGGTAAAATGTCACCGGAAAAAGTTGAGTGGGCAAAGTGTAAAAACGCGGATAGTTCGGTAGACAAAGTGTAATTTTCCCTATTAATTAATATCTTTTATCCGTGCATCGCACGGGATTCGTACTAATTTTCTCAAACGTAAAATAGATAAATAGATAATGGGCTTTTCACATGAAACCCATAGTTGTCATCTTCGCAGTTTCGCCCAATAAAAACTGAACAGTACTTCCTGATACGCTGGCCCATTTGAATCCTCCTCACTGCTCGTCGCCTTATTTGGTCCATCGGTCTGTGACCCGTTTGTCCTTTTCTCACCCACTCGTCTAATCCTTCAATTTAGGGTTCTCCTTTGTTTTCAAACATCTCGATTCCCAAATCAAAACATCTCACCTTTCTCCCATCTCCGGCCATCATCATTCCCAAATCACCTCTGTCAATAACAACCAAAAACCCTAAAAAAATCAAACAAACACAAACCGATTGCTAGCAATGATCCGAGCAGGAACTGTAATAATCCGATCTGATTTAGACAAGAAGAGGCCGAGGGAATGGGATGTCGAAGCAGGTGACGACGAAGATAATGACGAACGGCGTTCGTGTGAAGGTGGTGACGACGATAGCGGTGATGGGCTTTTGTATGAAGGTGATTCCGACTCTGACACAGATGACGATTTCACTACGAAGCATAAGGTTGTTGAAAGAGCTGTCTGGGACACCGCAAAATCTCCTATGGTCCAAGAAGAAGATGGTGAAAGGAATTGCCTCGGTGTAAGTCCGTGCCACAAAGACAGTCACAAAGCGAAGTTCAGGGGATTAGTCATTTTCGAACTGTACAAAGTCATAGTCAAATTGAACGACAAAATCCGCAGCACCCCCTTGGTCAACAGCCGAACATACGGGGAAATCACGCAACCGGCATCCGAGTATTGGGATTACAATCCGGTACCGATAAATTATTACAGGGCGAGCCACAAGAAAGCTGATACTATTGATCTTGACCCATATGCCCTACTTCCCCTGTCTGGTGCTGAACCCAGACCCCCAATGTGTGAAGAAACTGGAGCATATATGTATTTTGCTTTCAAGATCAATGATGAGGATATACTGGTTGCTGGTGAAGATGATGATCATGTGAATCTCGACCTATTTCCAGGTGATGGTGTATCTAAGTACTGCGATTTAAATGTTTCTGCATCCGATGAAAGATACTTGGACGAGTATGGTCCCTGTATCCGGAGGTCTGTGGTTGGAAAACCCAGCACCAGTCCTATACTAATGATGGCCTACAGTTCCAAGTATCGTGGAACATGGGCTACTATTGATGTTAAGCTGTTGAATGAAGGGTTTAAGGCTGTTTCTGGTTTGATTGCTGCTAGGCCTTGCATATTTTACTCGAGGATTCGTTTGCTTTCACTTAAACGAAGGGATGAGGATAAGACGGTGATGATTCAGAGAAGTGAGGATGGTTGGGTGGGGAATGATGGAAGTATTAAGCTTACAAGGTCGTTGGTGGCTGTTCCTTCCATTTCCTCGCTGATTATTGGGGCCGTGTTGTATGACCGTGAGAACGGTGAGAACCTTATTTGCAGTGGCAAGACCTTTTTCCCAGCTATGGAAATGGGGGAGGAAACCAAGATCATTTCCTATAATGGCGCACCCACACTTAAAGTTACTGCCCGCTGGAAATGCAGTGAAACAGTCTAATGGACTTGATCGACAGAGACCCCTTAACGGTTTTTCCCTACTCTGTTTGCTTTGTTTTGTGTATTCAGCTCTATTGTTGTGTAGCTGAGTGTTTGGGTTTGTTTACCTTATGTGGCACATGACTTTTGTGTTTGGATTTGTTTACCTTATTGTTATTGTTGCTTCTACCATTGGTTCTCTTGGGTATCATCTCTAGCCTACCCCAACTTGCTTGGGACTAAAAGGCTATCTTGTTATTGTTGTTGTTGACTGTTATTGTTGCTTCTACATTGAGTTAATGTTTCTACTTGTTTTATTTGTTTTGAAATTGCCCTCCAATAGTAAAGATATGGAGTTGCCAACTTCTATGGTGTGTATGCCTATGTTGCATGTTCAGGCTCTCAGGGTCACCCGTCTCTCAGTCCCTGCTGTCAAGCGGCTATCGGGGGATACAGGTACCGTGTATCTGGCTGAGTTGATTAGCACAAACTGCGTTTTTGCTATTAAGGTTATCTATATATATATAATTGCTAGCTAAGCAATAAATTTTACTTAATAAATAAAACCTAATAAATTTTACCTATGTGGCAAATCATTAATAAAACCTAATAAAGAAAACCTAATAAATTTTATTTATGTGGCATTAATACACCTAATCTCATTAATAAGAAAATATTTCATTACATTTTTTGGGTTAATTAAGACAAAAACTATTATATTTTATGTTAATTGATTAATAATTATATTTTTTATTGAATAATATAATAGTTAATATTAAAATTAGTAATTATATTTTATACTAAATAATATATGAAAGTTACATAAAATTATATTTTACACTAAAATTAATATTTTTTTATATGATGAAGCGGTTGTTTATTAATACTTTAATTTTTTTTATGTCATAGTAAAATTTCTTAAAATCACATAAGCAATTGTTATAATAAATGTAATATTTTTCAGCTAATTAATTGGTCATGATCACTCAAAATTATAAAAAGTATATATTTATTACATTCTATGCAATCAATATAGTGATTTGTATACAATCAAATCGTGTGTACTATTTATTTTAACCAATGATCAAATTTTAAAATATAATACTATTATATAATTTATAATTTTAATATTATATACATAAATATAATTTATAATATTATATGTTTGAAATATAATACAATTATATAACTTATAATTTTTATATTATATACATAAATATAACTTATAATATTTAATTTTATTTACATCTGTGCAAATGCACAGAATCGAATACTAGTAGATAATAAATTGTGAGCGAAAAGGAAAAAGACGGGGAGAGGGAGATTCTTAGAATGCTGGGTTGTTGGAGAAGGGGACGAGGTTGGTGGATTGTGATGGTAATGGCGAGCATTTGGAATTCGAGTTGTTATGAGGGGTTAAGAAGCTTTTTGCAACAGAATTATAAAAGCAAAGTATTTCTCGTGCTATAAGCTCATAGTATGAACTTCTTTTCAGGCTCCGGTGGGTTCATTACCGGCTCGGGTTTAGTGTCGGGTTTTAGATAAATTCTTGCAACAATTTTAGGTGATATTATGAGTATGTGAATGCCTCAGAATTTTTTTAGTTTGTAAAGGTCGTTAAAAATTGGTGATTATGCTAATAGGTAGGTCTAACATTTGTGATTTAGCTGCAAAAAATTATGCAATTTTGCCTATATAAAAGTTTCACCTTTGCCTGAAAAAATCCTCATCCTCGTCCGTCAAGATGGCCACATCATGCTCACGGATTTTGACCTCTCCCTACGGTGCTCGTTCAACCCATTTCTCCTCATCAGGTCATCCGGTCTTAGTGTTGGGATTTAGATTAATTCCAACAATCTTGCAGTTTTTCTGACCTAATTGAAGTACTGAAGTTGTTAGGGGGGAAAATAGTAATGATAAAATCAATACATCACGAACTCACCTTTTATTTCTGACCAAATTCGTACTTACTTCGCAAACTCTTCTTTTGTTTATTCTTTCTTCCTCTTTTTTTTTTTAGAGGTCAAACGAGTCAACACAACAACGTGAATATAATCAAATCAATACATCACGATGTGTAATAATGAGAATAGAATACGAACACGAACTTTTAGCCTTTTACACATGAACTTCAAAGAAGGCAAGTTCAAAGTATTGACCAATCGAGAATTACAAAGGACAAAACAAGGCCGTGACTTTAAATTATGTGTGCTACATCAATAAATCTTCAATCGACTTACAATAATGGGGGTTCAACTCATTGAAAGGCAGAAAGTAAGACAATTCAAAATGAAATAAACACTTTTATCCAAATAAAAAGTTAGCAATATCGACTAAGCATTAGACTTCATGCGGGAGAATCGACTCAAACACACAAAATTGGTCCATTAAACACAAAACAAAGGAAAAGCAAAAGTAAATAAACCTAAGACCAATCTACCACATAAGCATGCAACTTTTCTAAATACCTCCCCCACACTTAAAATAACCTCATTGCGTACCCGAAACAAGTGAAAGAAGAAGATAAGAAACGAGCATAACTGTGAAATAGAATCAAGCCAAGAGCACAACACGACAAAGATCACATAAGTAAGAGAAATAAGAAAACAAACAAACTAAGAGAAGGTAAGAAAATACAAACTCGGTTTGTCGCACATCTCGGATACGAATAGAATGACAAATTAACTCGCCAAAAATGGCCTCGACCATCAACGAATATGAGAATGACAAAACAGATTACCACCTCGCGACTCGAGTCTCCAAGAAATATTAGGAATTACAAAACGGATCCACACATCAAGACCGCAACCTCCAAAAGAATATAGCAATACAAATCGAAGATCACGCCCAAGTCGAGTAACCCCAAGATATATGATTGTCAATATAAGCCTGGAAACGCCGTCAAACGCCACAAGATATAGTATTTCAAAACAAGTCGCCAACGCTCTCCTGATTTTTTGACATAATCAATGAAACACAACCCTTTTTTAATCAATATGAATTTGTTGGCATATGAATTGGTGAGCATGGGTCAAGAACATGAAATCCCGCAGTAAAACGAATTAGCGACTAAGTGATATCGAAAGGCTGGGCTCACAGACCAGCCCCGTCGGACGAGGCGCCCAACTTTGCTTCATCATTCAACGATAGATGACCTGAACCCGAAGACCGACATGCAAGAAGGACAACAAGTAGGAGCAGAGTCCGAGCTCACAACCACGAAGAAAGCCCGAGCTCGAGGCAAAAGGAGTGGAAGCCAAATTCAAGTCACGACGTAAGTCCGATCTCGAAGATATCGGAGGACGGGCCCCACGACGCACTCAATCTCAAAAAAATAATAAAATAAGAGCACTTGCAGCCTAATGATGGTCGATGGGATGTGCCCACCAACCCTGTAGGCCTACGATCCGTAGATCCCTAGGGTGGCATGTCCGCGTTAAGGGACCATCAATTAGCATTAAATGGCTAAAAATCATCATTTAGAGTCAACCACGCCCCATCAAATGCTCGTCATTCCGGTTTACTGTGTAGTATAGCTCGGGATCAGTAAAAGAGTGGTAACCAAGAATGTTAGCTATAAATAATCCTAAGTTTCATTTATGTCAAGCAGGTTAAGAGAGGGCAAAAAACACCAAACAATGTACAGAAATAAACAATCATTCGCCAAAAGTCAGGCAACACATCCCAAAGATCCGACCTAGAGTCATTCAAAGATCGACCTCGATTCACATCTAAAGCTATTTATTTTCCTCATCAGCCTTCTCTTATTTCACGATTATCTTCTCAATCACGCAGTTGATTCTTGATTAACCATTGATACAAACCACATATCAACAGTTTGGCGCTAGAGGAAGGGCTTCATAATTTGTTTGGAGTCAATTTTTGAACTTGTTAACACACACCGAAAAACCTGTTTTCATTTTCCGGCGAAATTATGTGATGGAAACATCCCTATCGAAAAGCCAAGAAGGAAACTCCCAGACACTAGTTGTTGCACAACCGGTCGCGATGGCTCCCGCCGTAGACTTTAAGACAATGTTCCAAAACCCGGATTCATGAAGGGGTCGGCGAACCTCCTACCGCAAATCGTGTCGTCACCATCACACACACCACCCTTATCGACTGGGGACCTGCTCAAAACACCAACGAAGAAGAACACAAACCCCACTGGAAACAAAGGAAAAGGCCATAATTGTCGTCCGTGATGACACATCAAAAGAACGGAGAGAGAAGGATGTGGATCCTACGCGAATAGAACAAACCAGCGAAAGTCGATCCGCCTTGCGACACAAGAAAGACTCCTCAAATCCGTCCGTCTTCAGCCGTCTCGAGGAAAAGGGAGTCGAACGAGACCTCTGGCAAAAAATACAAGAGGATCGATTCACCAAACGCGAGGCAGACAAAGTCGTGTTTCTCAAAATGAGGGTAGCTGAACTTGAAACCCAACAACGGGCGCGGCGGGGGCGTCGCCACCACACCTGCTGTTCCCCGACAGTTGGGTAATTGACCTGGTGTCACTGCTGTCGCCCGACACCCTGTACAGCCCGCTGTCAGACAAAATCAAGATACCCCAGATCGGACTCTATGGCGGACGCTCGGATCCAAATGCACACATCGGCTTGTACGTACCGTGGATAGACCTACACGGGGCCAGAGACAACCTCAGATGCCACATGTTCTTTCTCACCCTGGGGGCCAGGGTGCAAATGTGGTACCACTCCCTATACTTTGACTCGATTACGACCTGAGGTCGACCTTTCAATCGCACTTCATCGGCTCCCAAGTATGCATGATTCCAAAAGAGTCCATCACCAACGTTGTTCCGGGAGCTGAAGAAAGTCTGAAGAACTATATTGGTCGGTTTAACGACCGAGTTCAAAACATGGAACCTTGTCACTCTTAAATGTTGTTGATATCAGCTCAGGCCCACCTTAGGCCAAACTCTATGTTTAGGTGGTTGTTATGTCAGAAAAAGCCAACCACCTACTAGGACTTTTTGGCTAGAGCCCAACAACACATCATGGCGGAGGAGTCAATGTTCGTGCCAACTTTCGAGACACCAGGACATTGACCCCGAAGGACAAAGAACTCAAACCACTGAAAGAGAAGGCCCTAATACATGCCATGAGGCGAAGGCGCGAACAACTAAAGGAGAACTACGACGGCTTCTACTCGGTCGGCGCCGCAGCAGTTTACGAAAAGATCAAGCTAAGGGGATGCTGCCCGACCCCAAGCCCATGTTTTCTGAAGAATCTTAGAGGGTCAAGTCTTACCTCAAAGCGCACGGTCACAACACCGATCAATGCCACAATCTGATCTTAGCCTTGCTGAAACTGATCGAGGACTCGCGCGTAAAGAAGCTCATCAAGGAAGGTGAAGGAAGGAAGAGGGGTCGACTAGAAGAAGACCCCAGAAGCGATGATGATGACACCGATTGGCATCATCAAAGGCAAAGGGGTCAGCAGGAGATCTTGACCTTCCACCCTACCAACCAAGAGGAAGTTAGTTCGTCCCAAGGACCGAAGCGAACGCGCTAGCCGCCAGACCGAGAAAGACGAGCGACTAGCCGACCCTGCTAGCATCGAGAAGGCAGACTAAGGCGTATGCTCGACGAGCCTATAGCACCAAGCGAATGGCACAAATCGCGGCACAAAGAGGTAAGCTATTCTTTTGAAGCTTTGTTGCGTACGTTTAAAATATGTCTTTTGCGTTTTGATCGTATCGTTAATTTTATTCTCTTTTATATAATCACATCACATGTAAAGATGGTAAAATGTTTATACTATTTAAGAAATAATTTTAACTTATATGTACAACAATCATTTCCAAAATCAAGGTCAAACCAATTATATGAGATAGATACTAATAACCATATATATATATATATATATATATATGTATATATATTAATCAAAATCATGAACCTATGAGATCATACAAAATTTATCAGTGGTAGTGATCCGTGAATAATTGAAAATATAGGCTTGTATTACTTACCCATATATGGATTATTAATTAATATTGTCAGTTAAATTGGAGTCGGCTGAGCTTCCTCGGTCGTTGATTGTCTTCAATTGGAGGTTAGTGGCCCTGTTCTTCTTCTTCTTGCTGGTTTGTCGGTGGTCTCCCGGGTTGGTCTCGTTCATTGGCGGGGCTTCCGGTGGGTTCGGCTTGTGGTCGTCGGCGACTTGCAGTAGAGGTGGGAGGTGTGAGAGCCGGGGTTTAGGGCGGGACCCTTGTTGCTGTGACTGTTCCGGCGGGTGCGGCGGCAGGGGAGAGGGCTGTTTCCGCTAGCTCAATCCCCGTTCGCCTAGTGGTGTTAGGCGGCGGGGAGGTTTCTTTTGACCTCGTCTAGTGGTGTTAGAAGAGTTCGGAGGGAATCAGAGTGGGGTGAATTATGGCTCTCTCGGTCTTCGATGGGTCTATTCGGGGCTGGTTCGGAGTTAGGGTTCTGCTACTGTATAGGCTTGATTGCAGTTTCGGTAGTAGGCTCCGGGCTTGGATTGGTCTTGTGTAGATCGTTCTCTGCTGGTTCGGGCTAGTTCGTTCGCTGGGGAAGGGTTGTTAGATTTATTTTTGCTTTTGTGTGTTTTATTTCTAGTGTTCTTGTTATGTGTCTGTATCTGTATTGTGTGTGTCTTGTGTTTTAGGTTTGGGCCGTTTGGTCCCTGTGAGCCCGAGTGTCAAACTAATTACTCCGTGGGGGTCCGACACTCGGGTATTACTCCGTTGGGGGTCTTGTTTCGTTTAGTTGGTGTAGTAGGTTTAGTTGGTTGTGTTTTTTGTTGTTTTAGTGCTTGTTGCCCGAGTATTACCCCGTTGGGGTCGGCTCTAGGCGATCTCTAGATCTGCCTCCCAGTTTTCTAGTCTTTGGTTGTATTATTCAGCCTTTGGCTGCTTTTCTTCGCACTTTGTGCGGTTTAATATAGTTCCTCTATCGTTTTGGCAAAAAAAATAAAAATAAAAATAAAAAATTGGTGAGATTTAAAAATAAGGATACTACTATTTTATGTAAGTTAAAAAATATCATGCCCGAATATGTCAATCTATTACCAAATAAAGATTAATCATGAATCTACGAAGATACATGTTTTCTTGATTCTACAAATATATCGTGCATGAATATGCCAAAAATATTCAATACATTTATTTATATGTGACTATATAAAGACTTATCAAATGAATATAAAATGACTTAATAGAAAATATTTTTAAAATGTATCCGAAAATATATAGGTGGGAAAAAGTTCGTCAATTTTGGCAAAATGAATCGGTCCATTATATATACTAGTGTTGCAACCCGTGCGATGCACGAGACATAGTATAGAAAATATTTCATTATCAAATATTAAAATAATATACCAATTCTATTCGACACAACATATCAAGTCTGTAATAATATAATATTTATTTAAATATTTTCATTTTTATTTTTCCAATTATTTTTGCAGGTATGAATTTTATTAGTTATTAGTTTATAAAATACTATAAAAGTGTAATATTTAAGATATAATGATTGTTTACAAATTGCTTGCATGTACTTATATAGTTATCGATTATATTAATCTTATAGCGTTTTTAGCAATCCATATTTTGCATATTGCTCGATAACGGACCACCGTTTAATCCATAAAATTAGTTTTTCTCTATAATAACTCTAATTTTATGAAATACTTACTTATGATAATCCTTGTGAAACACAAATTTTCATGGTAAATATTTTATTTTGAATTTTAATTTTTTTTATATATATATTTATTTAATTCATGTTTTTACAACATATATAATAGTTTAACTAATAAATAATTTAAGCATTTTGATATATGATATATTTCAACGACTACCATATGCTATAAAAGATAATCTATTAATATATAATTTAAATTTTAAGTAGTATTATCAATACAAAAGGTATATTCAAGAGAGTTTTAGTTTATTCACGGTTAAGTTGAATACATTTGATAAAAAATTATCAATATTTTAAATTATTCATTATGCTAATATAATTCAAACATAATTATTTTAATTATTTTATTATATATTTTAAGTGATTTTGATTGATGAACATAATTCATATCTACAACCATGAAATAATAATTAAATTAATGGAATTAATTTTTATAATTATAATTAATATATATTTTTTTCTTAAATTATATCAATAAAATTACTATGAAATTGGTATTATGGTCGTATTCAAAATACTTTTACTCAATCAATTATTCTACTTAAGTCAAATTGTATTTAATGTGTATTAGCCATTGCGTAAAGAAAAAGATAACTATATTTTCATATGTAAAATATGCTAATAAATAAAGCTTAATTATATGAAAAATATAAACAAAATTTTTTTCATGCACAAAACTATGTCAGTGATGGTAATATATATAAGTACATTATACAGATATAGATATCGATTTTTATCAATCTATATATCATTTAGTGATTACCAAATGCCACTTATGTTACTTGAGTGTAATTTTTATTTATTCTATTTATTAAAAATATATAGTTAGAAATTTATATTTCTCACAATTAAATAACTTTTAATATATATATATATATATGTGTGTGTGTGTTTATATTTTAATGTGGTTTTTTTTTTTTAAAAGATCATCAAACAATCAAAACAAAATTTGTACTAAAACAAAACATTAATAACTTGTACTAAATCTTCTCAAATTTCTTAAGGAACTAATCAATTTTAGTTTTATTTTATAAACTAATGCCTAATAGTAATTGCCAAAATTGGCCAAAATATTTGGGTGGGAAAATTTGTGACAAATATAGTAAAATGGATTGGTCTATTATATAGATATAGATATAGATATAGATATAAATATAGATATAGATGGGCTTTAAACGAGCTCAAGTCAAGCTCATCTGCGTAGTGTAACAACCTTTGTAGCAAAACTGAAACTTAGGCAAAATTGCATTAAATTTTGCAGCTTAGTCACAAATTTTAGACCTACCTAAATTTAGTAGCAAAACTGAAACTATAAATACCCTGTTGAGGCATTCATGTGCTCATAATATCACCTAGTCTTTTATACATGATTCTGGCGATCATACAAAATCAGACAAGCCATGAATATCATTCCACAAAAATCATGGCATTCCACAAATATCATGGCATTCCCTTGGGGCAATTATTTTACCATTACTATTGTTTTCCCTAACAACCTCAGTACTTCAATTAGGTCAGAAAAGTTGCAAGATTGTTGCAAGAATTGATCTAAAATGAACCCGCTGGAGCATGAAACGATGTTCATACAGCTGTGAGTTTAAAGCACGAGAATACATGGCTTTCGTGGTCGTTTCCACCACAATCCACGAACCTCTCCCCCTTTTCCGACACCTCGGCACGACAAAACTCCGGCACCTGAGGCGGGACCCCACACCGGATCAGGGCCCAGTTCAGCCCCTCAAAAAAAGGGTGCTTCTTAGTCTCAGCAGCCCCAGCCCCAGCCCCAGCCCCAGCCCCAGTTATTGGGCTCCTTCACCAGAAGCCCGCGGATCAAATCTCGTGCCTAAAAGCTCACCATGGGGCTTTCCAGGAACCTCAGGCTCTTCAAGACCACGTTTGCCAGAGTATTCTCATTGCACGACCCCTTGTACGGTGTCCTTCCGTACAGAAGCTCGTACAGGAGAACCCCAAACGTCCCCTCGCCCTTGATCAGAACATAATATAAACTTGATGGCCATTTACTACTCGCTAAGAACAACACTCACCCTATAATCATAGATATGCTCCACGACTGAAAATCACATAACAAATCCTTGTACTCACAATTTTAATTTCCTAATACTCAGGCATAATTTCATCATGCTAGATCATCTCATGCTAGTTGGCGTATAAACGTAAATAAGGGACAAAATCTAGTAAAGTTCAATCAGTCCACCACGAAACATAAAGCATAAAGTTCAGAAGTAATCCTCGTTATGTACCAACCATACCTTGCCGCCTGTTCATGAAAATATCTCCCCGGCTGCTTCTGCCTGAGGGCATGGACAGAACTCCATAACCAAGCATGATAAATTGTCTGAAGTAAACTGCACATGATCTCCATCTCGGTCTGGGCCCTCCCTATCTTTATCCTTTTCCCTAAGAATACACTATCCATAACTTTAATAGCGAAAACGCAGTTTGTGCTAATCAGCTCAGCCAGATTCACGGTGCCTATATCCCTCAATAGCCGCTTGACGGCGGCCATCTCAGCTGCCTGGGAAATGCACATTCCCCTCAGGGCGGGGGAGGAGGACCCAATCCCCGGGGACTGAGAGCCTGAACATGCAACATAGGTATATACACCACAGAAGTTGGCAACTCCACATCTTTTGTTGGAAGGCAATCTCAAAACAAAATAAAATAAATAGAAACATCAACTAAATGTAGAAACTACAATAACAATAAGGTAAACAAATCCAAACACAAAAGTCATGCCCCACACAACACCTTCCACGTTCAATACACAACAATGGAGCTACATACACAAAACAAAGCGAACAAAAGTAGGGAAAAAACGTTAAGTAGTCTCCATCGATCAAGTCCACAACCAAGTAGAGAAAGTCATCACGATTATTTGTCTTGATGCTTTGTGTCACTCTTGATCTTGGTGCTCCGGGTTGGGTAGTGGCTGAAAGATTAAAGAATAATAATAAGAACAATAAAAAGGGAAAACAAGAGAAAGAAAGAAACACTAAAGAATGAAAGGTTATTACCGTTATCAGTAATATGTTTGCATTTCTTATTGTGCAATACAAAGCTGAAACTTGGTATTCATTCTCAATGGTGCTCTGGTACTCCACAATTTTAGACTCCTTGATGATCGACAATGATTCTAATACTCCTCTATCCATTTGAATATTGTTTAACCTCTCGACAATTGAGTGACCTATTATATTCCTCGACATCTTAAAAAAATCATTTTCGCTTAGTGCTAACTCTCTATTCAATTGACCCCCGCTCTCGAATATCGCAACAAGAGCCTCACGAATAGCAGGTATTCTAGCAGCTTCTGGTATCATTTGACATATGACTAGAGTCCAGGACATCATTTGTTTACACGGTGGCATATTATCCTTGTCCAAACGACATTGATCAAGGCCTGTCTGCCAAGATTTACTTTATCTCGACTTACTCTTTTCTCCATGTTGCGATACTCAACAGACATGCCATCAATATTTTCCATTCCCAGATTCTCCCAATTTCGGCATTGGAAATTGTCGTTGTCGTACCAATCATCCATGGCATACCAATGAGGCCCATTTGTGGGGCGAAATGCGAACAAGTAAAGGCTACTGCGAAGGAAACGGCATCCGAGTCTGTGGGCACCGGCAGACAAATAAATGTCGAAGTAAGCCTTCTTCCCTGGGAGGTCTCTTCTCTGAAAACACTTCTTTCCTCGAGAAGTGACAAACCTGGGAGTGAGGATACCATGTCCGTCATTTCCCGGTAAGCTGAATTTTTTTATGAACGAGTTGTAGACCTCCGGCGTAGCGTTCTGCACGTCCAATGAGATGTCAGGCAGTCCAGGGCGTGCGTTCACTACGTCAAACTGAATTTTGGAAGGGGTAGATGCGGGAGAACGACTTGAATTTCCTCTTTTTTTCGGCCCCATGATGAACCGATCGATTCGTACTTCTACAGTCGTGAACCGGCTCGATCCGTACACCGGCGTCTGGAAAGCGATAGGGTTGACGGCAGGGAGTAGGGAAGGAAGATAAGGATAAAAAAAGAATGGGCTTATATTTGTTTGAGTTTTCAAATTAGGCTCGTTGGCTTGATGTATTGGGTTTATTGGTAGGACTCTTGGGCTTTTCTGTTTTCTTTGGATTCATCATTATATTTATTTATGTATTGGGTTTAGAGAAATTACCCCACTTATCATTCACATTATTTTTATTTACATGTACTAGTGTGTGGCCCGTGCGATGCACAGAAAAACAATATTTTGATTGTATTATAAATTAAATAAATAAATAACATTAATTATGATTTACCTATTATTTTTAAATTAAATCGGGTTGGACACAGTCCGACCGCATGGACCGAGAACCGGTTTATAACCAGTCTAGTGCGCTTGAATAAAGTATTTGCTATCGAATCCGTCAACACCAGTCTGTTGGACTGATAGGATCGATAGGATTTTCTAAACAAATTTTGTTACATTAAAAATTATTTTAAATAAAATTCCATATTTAAATAAAATAGAGATTTATAAATTGTTCATCAATTAGTTTAAACATTTGAATTTATAAATTGTTTAGATATTTAAGTAACAATTTTTATTTAAATTTACTGCAAAAAGTACTTTATATATATACACTAAAGTATAATGTATTAAAATCTGAACAACCACAAATGATTTAATAAAATAACTTGATCGTTTCGATGACTGTCCGGTTCTGAAAACCTTATATTTACCGTACATAAATATAAATTATAATAAAATAATTATTTTGTTCACATAAATAATAATAATAAAATGATATATAAATATTCATAAATCATTAATGATGTTGTCATAAAAGTATTGTTAATATGATTATTTGAAGTTTGGACTACATCACATTCACGTAATAAAGTATTTTTAATATTAAAATTTATATTTAGGTTCAATAATCGATTTGGTCTGGTCAAACTGATACATAACTTAGTTACCTGGGACCAACCAAGATGTGTCAAGTTTTTTTACTATTTTAAATATCACTTAAAAGTAATTCAATCAACGTGGGCAGTACCCTAATTCAATCACCCGATTGATCTAAAGTAATTTTCTTATTTTCTTTAAATATAATTTTTAATTTTATTTTATGATTCACATGTCTACACCAAATGATAGTATATTAAGATTATAAATTATATATCTAAAGATGAATTATTTATTTTTATTTTATGCATATTAATAAAAAATAAACATAGTAATTTCTTAAAAAAAATCAAGATTAATTGATTGGGTATGCAATTTAAAAAATATTTTTAGCGTTCAATATATATATATATATATATATATTTTAACATGATTGAATTTTTGGATTAGAATATATATATTTAAAATGATTTTATTATTAAAAGTCAAAAAGAAAAGATGTCATAAAGATTACAACTTTAAAAAGTTTGTAACCATTAATTTAGGAACCATCCGATTTTAAATGATTTATAATTTTTGAAACATGATACGTACATTTAAAACCCATTAATTTAGGAACCATCTAATTTTTGATAATAAATTAAAATTTAAATTTAAATCAAAAAATTGCTGAATATAGTATATAATAAATGTGGGTTGACTTTTCCTTACTACTATTTATGGTAAATGTTATTTCTTATTATATATATATATATAGATATTGATATGAATTTACATGTTTATTTTCAATTTAACTAACATTCTTTTAAAATATACAAATTCTAATAAGAGGCGATAAGCAATGTTCTGAAAATCGGACAGAACCGGCTGGTTCGATCGGTTCAACCGGGAACCGGCCAATACACAGCCCGTCTTGAAGTATGGAACTGCTAGGGCAAGAAACCGGTTAAGAACCGTTTCAACCGGTTAAAATCGGTACAACGGTTAGTTCGGTCCTTGGCGGGTCGGACCTAAAAAATGTTAAAATGGTCAGGCTCTTGGTAAGATAAGTACATTCGGAGGACAATGTTAAATATGATAGAACTCCGAGCCCTCGGTTCGGAGGCTTATGTTCAAGATAGGTGGAACCCTAAGTCATTCCGGTAATTACCTTAGCGGAAAAGAAGACGCATAACTCCAAGTAGTTAGCTTGGAGGCTTTGAATAAAAGAATAAGACGGTCGAGCAGGCCGCTCAAAACACAAAGAAAGGCACAATTTTAGGTCACCAAAAGGCCCGACATAAGGCAAAGTTCGAGATCAATTAAGGAAAGTGAGACATAATCACAAGTATAAGCGACTCATAAGACAACTAGGATCAAGTAACCATAGTTTAGGGAAAGCTCGCACAAGTTAACAAGTTTGACGGGGTGCCAGGATTTCAGTATTGGCAGATTAACAGTGCAGGATTTTGGCCCAGCCTCATGCTTTTTCACTCGTACAGTGTTTCTGGATTTGGATTCTACTGGTGGATATTCTTTCTTTCGTTGGTTTCTTTACAAGGAGGGCTTTGTTTCACGACTGTTTGACCGCACGTGAAGTAGTTCGAGTTGACTTCAGATTTCTATTGTTTATACTCTGAAACTTCAATTTCTGTTTTACCTTACGTACTGCCTTGTTAACAACTTTCCTCGGGTCATTTACCTTATTCAGGACAAAAATCTTGTTATCTTGCTTTAACAAATTATTACTAGAAGCATGTTCAGTAGTATCATTGACAACATTCGGAGTTTTCTTCTCCATATTCACTACAATTGCAGGCAAAGACATGAACTCTGATTAAGCTCTTGAAAATCCTTAGCATTTTCTCCTTCCACACGAGACACACATTCAAGACTCTTACTTCCTAGTTTAGAACCATAGCCAGCGTCGCCCGCTTAAAATTATGAATCTTAATTGGTCATAACTAAACTTCTGGAAGAACTCGGAGCACTCTAAGCTCTGGGCCCACACCATAGAAGTTGGCAACTCTCTTTACTGTTGGAGGGCAATCTCAAAACAAAATAATATAAATAGAAACATTAACTGAATGTAGAAGAAACAATAACAATAAGGTCAACAAATCCAAACACAAAAGTCATGCGCCACATAACTGTGTATCAGTCAACCCAGGTTTTAAGGGGGTGATTGTTTATAAATTCAACTAGATTTTAATTGGTTTTTTTTTAACTATAGTTAATTTTAAAAAAATGTGGTATAGTTAGTTGTTAGTGAATATTAGGGATGAAAACGATCGGGAACGATCGGCATAGGGATCAACCATTTCCACTTTCATATTTTTTTCTCGAAAACGAAAATGATACGATAATGTTGGAAACGAAAACGACATCGGTATTCCGGTAATATCGAAAACGAAACTATCCGATCGAAAATACATCGGTAACGATCGAAATATATTAAAACGGTATTTAAAAAACGATAAACACACCACATTATAAAATATAGCATTAAAACATAAATTGAAATATTCTCACGGCATAATAGTGGCAAAATCCAAATTAAAATCCACACCATTTGCTATAACAAAATCCATACAAATTCCAATAACTAGCAATTGAATTGTGACTTGTCCATCAAATTCTCATGGAATAATAGTAGCAATTGAAATTTGAAACATGAAATGGGAGCAATTAGGTGAGAAATCAACCATGGAACCACCAAATCCACAAAAAACCATAACAAACGAAATCCAGAATTCAAAACACAAATCACTAAAACAATGATGGGAGTTAAACATAATATATAAACTTGTCCTTCACAGCAGTTGTCGTATGCCTACAACTGAATCTCAGGCAAATCATCATTATCAATCTGCAGTCGTCGCTGGAGCCTGTAGCGGGTGGTGCGGTTGCGACGTTGATGGGAGTGGGGCGCGGCGAATACGAGCAGGTGACGGGAGTGACGACAAGCAGGCGCGGCGAATTGCGATGGCCGTCGGCCGATGGAAGCGATGACAGGGTTGGGCTGAAGGGGATTTCAGGATTTCGAGAGTGAAGACCGAAAGGGGTGAAGGGGATTTCAGGATTTGGGCACAGGGTTGGGCTGAAGGGGATTTGGGCATTTGGCCCATTTGGGATTTGGATTGAGCTTTATAATTAAAAGTGAGCCTAGTATGAGTTGGGCTGGTATTACCGACGGTAAAATACCGTTTAAATACGGTAATTTTCGAAAACGATCGGAAAAGGGCTAAACCGTTTTCGTTTTCATTTTCGAATTTTTTTACCGTTTTCATTTCCGTTTTTCCGGTTACCGTTACCGTTTCCGTTTAGCCTCCAAATCCGAAAAAATTTCGAAAACGATTCTCGGTAATCGAAAATTACCGTTTCCGTTTTCATCCCTAGTGAATATATAAAAATAATATTTAAAATAAAATAATTAAAGTTGATATGATGTAAAAATAGGAGAAAAATGATTGGAAGTGATAGTTAGTTAAAATTATGTGATGTGTAAGAATGATTGGTTTATATTATTTAATTATATTGATAATATTGGAGATTGTGGAGTTGGGTTAAAGTGGAGTTAAATTTAAGTTGTGATTGATTTTTTTTAGCTGAGATGATAAACAATCAGATTGATTTTTTTTAGCTGAGATGATAAACAATCAACCCCTAAGCGATTTACCATAGTCGACAGCTTATATATTACGTTCAACAAGCATATTGGGTGAAAATTCTTTATCTCCTAAGGATCGCCCACCTTC
The DNA here is from genome assembly GCA_008636005.1 of Striga asiatica. Taxonomy (NCBI): domain Eukaryota; kingdom Viridiplantae; phylum Streptophyta; class Magnoliopsida; order Lamiales; family Orobanchaceae; genus Striga; species Striga asiatica. The sequence continues at coordinate 182,645 of BKCP01011070.1, read as the reverse complement.
TGGACAAGCGCAATCAAAATCTTGTTTATCCCTTCTGACATAACACCCTGGTGTAAAATTTAGCGGACAAGATCACACACTAATGTGCCTACTCTTCCCATTGTTTCTGGAAAAAGATATTGTGTGAAACGTAGATATTTTACGATGAGTGCGCTCAACGTTGTTAGAACACAAATAAACAACTAGAATAGCGGAAGCAATAAACCGAAGATTTAAAAAACTCTTCAGGTAAGCCTCTCACTTCTCCTAAGAGCTCTTTCATTGATAACTCAATTGTGCACATGCGTATAGTTTTGGAATTACAGCAACTAGAACTCCCTTCTAGTCTAACCAACAACTATACTCGAATCTACCAACTACTTCTCCGGCCACGTCCCGTGGACTTTAAATAGCACTTAATCCCTAAGTGTTGATCACAATAATGTTTGAAAAACAAAGAAAAGAAAACAAAACGACTTCAGTTCTTCGATATGTAAGAACACTAAAAACTGAACTGAGAACTAAAATAAAAGAAGATTTGAAGCTCGAATAGTATGTGAATAATAATGATCTCAGCAGTCTTGATTCAATCTTCAACTAGGGTATATATACAACTCCTTAGGCTTGGAGTCTTCTCCAAGTTCTTTCCTTCTTTCACGATCTCCTTTGATCTTCTTCCCTCAAAAATAGTGTAGTAACATGGAGAGTAAATATTCCTTGATTGTATGTGATTTGGAGATCTTCAGAATTGAGTTTCCAATGGAAATCTTCGTGGTTCCAGACTCGTGTAAGAACACAACTTTCCTAAAATAGTCGATCTTCCAAATCTTCAAAGATCTTGTGATGAATCTTTCCAAATCCTCCTTAGATCTTCTAGATAACGTCCAGAATTCCTTATGCACGAATTGTTCATCCTTTCATAGTCCTTACCACCTATTTCTTGTCCTACAAAATAGAGAAAACTAATTATGGCATAGAATCAAGCTTATAATGCATGTGACATATATGGTAAGTAAATATATAAGATATATATTATGTAATCCTTATCCTAAAGGTTTAGGATTCCATAATACATATTATAATGAATATATAACGTATATTATTAATAAATAATAGGAACTTAATTAATTAACAAGTAAATAAATAGAAAATTTTCCTTTATTTTATTTTGCTTGCCTTACAAAAAAATCTTCTATAAAACACTTAGGTTTTTCGGATGATGTCAAACCAATATTCTTACATTGTGTAAGCCATCCAATCTCGGGGCCTTCAACGGCGGAATCTCTATAAGAGCTCCATGGATCTCGACAATCGAAATATGCCACATCCTCAAAGTATGTTTCGCAACACCAATCAGAGGAAACAAATTCGGTCATACCAGATACGACCTTTTGCAGTTTATCATCGGTATAAATTTCTAGAAGAAATTCGCGGCGATTAATTTTAATTGGTTTCTACAACTTTACCTTCTCCATCCCGTAAAAATATAATTTGGTTCCTCTTCCCTTGGGTTTCAACCCGACGGTGAAAAAATGTTGTATTTTGATCGCCAAATAAAGTTCAATCTCTCTAGGACTTTCGTATTAATAAAGACTTCTTCTAATTCACTCCTCAAACACAAGCTTTGAAGAGTAATAGTTTTGTAAGCATCGTTGTACTCCAACAAGCCAATCTTACAAGCTTTGAAGAGTAATAGTGTTGTAAACACTGTATTCCAATAAGCCTAGCCAACAACTCTTTCTTCCGCTTAAAAGATATTACCAAATATTGTACTGAAAATCAGCCTAGGCAGCCGCCTAGGCGGCCACATCCGATTTGCATTAATCAGTTGAAAAAAATTAGTTAGGTGGCGTCTAAGCGGGCTCGGTCGCAATTTTTTATTTTTTTTTTTATTTTTTTAAATATTAATTATATTATTTTATTATCATGTTCTCTTTCTAATATAATAATATTATTATTTGGACTTAGGTATGCGAATTTATTATAAGGGAATACTACCGTAAATGGTTCTGTTGTGTTTTAACCGTTGGATTAACTACCCATCACTAGATTACATGTATATCTATGGCTAGAAAACACAACGGAACCATCTAGTAACGAGATGGTAGCATTCTCCTTTATTATAAGTCAAGATAGTTTTATTTCGTACGTAGTGAAAAAATTTTCTAGGCCCCGCCATGTGTTCGTCGAGCACTTAGCGAACACTTGTGTAATTGGATATGGATTCGATTGGTTTTAATTGTTTTTTTGTTAATCATAGTCAACTTTGAAAAATGTGGTATGATTAGTTGTTAGTGAAAATTTAAATTTAAATTAAAATAAATTAATTAAACTTGATTTGATGTAAAAGTAGGAGAGAGATGATTTGAAGTGATAGTTAAATAAAATTTTATATGATTGGATGAATATTGAAATAAAGTTGATGTAATGTGTAAAAATGATTGATTGATATTATTTAGTTATATTGATAATATTGATGATAGTGGAGTTCAATTAAATTTAATTTTTTGATTAGTGTTTTTAGGTTGAATACACTCATGGCTTAACCTTTTTTTTTTTTAGTAAAATCATGTAGTTACTCCTGTTTTCAAGCTTTAACAAGCAAAACTAAAACTTAGGCAAAGTTGCATTAATTTTTGCATCTTAATCACAAATTTAGACCAACCTAAGTTTTTGGGCATAATCATCACCAATTTTTAACGACCTTTTAAAAAATTCTGTTGAGGCATTCATGCACTCGTATTATCACCTATCTTTTATACATGATTCTGCCGATCAAACAAACAGAAAAGCCATGAATCCATCATGACTCATGCCCAATGATCACAAATATCATGGCATTCCCTTGGGACAATTATTTTATCATAACTATTGTTTTCCCTAACAACCTCAGTACTTCAATAAGGTCAGAAAAGCTGTAAGATTATTGCCAGAATTGATCTAGAACTCGACACTAAACTCGGGCCGGTAATGAACCAGCCGGAGCATGAAACGATGTTCATACAGCTGTGAGCTTAAAGCACAGAGAAAACACCGCTTTCATGGTAGTGAACAACACCAAGTCTCAATTCTGTTGCAAAAAAAGCTTATTAACCCCTCAGAACAACTCGAATTCCAAATACTTGTTGTCACAGAACTCCGGCACCTGAGGCGGTGCCCCACACCGGATCAAAGCCCAGTTCAGCCCCTCGAAAAACGGGTGCTTCTTAATCTCAGCAGCCCCAGTTTCAGTCCCCAGCCTGTTCTCGGGCTCCTTCACCAGAAGCCCGCGGATCAGATCCCGGGCCTGGAAGCTCACCATCGGGCTTTCCGGGAACCTCAGGCCCTTCAACACCACATTTGCCAGAGTCTCCTCATTGCACGACCCCTTGAACGGCGTCCTTCCGTACAGAAGCTCGTACAGTAAAACCCCAAACGTCCACCAATCGACCGAACTCCCGTGCCCCTCGCCCTTGATGATCTCGGGAGCCAAGTACTCGTGGGTCCCCACGAATGAGTTGGACCGGGCCTTGTTGGGCTCGACCACGAGCTGAGGAAGGGAACGGGCCCGTGCGTGGGCTTCAGCCTGCAGCTTACGGGCCCGGGCAGCGCCGGGTAGAATTTTCGGGCCGAAGCAAGAGAGTTGGCACGAGGGCCCGGCGCAGAAGGGGTCGATGCAGTTGGAGCCCGCGCACGGGCCCGAGATGCGGGGTGGGTCGAGGGATGGACCGGTTGACCTGACGAGGGTTGGGTTGACCGAGCATTGTAGGGAGAGGTCGAAATCCGTGAGCATGATGTGGCCGTCTTCACGGACGAGGATGTTTTCGGGCTTGAGGTCTCGGTAGATTATGCCGAGCATGTGAAGGTACTCGAGGGCGAGAAGGACCTCGGCTACATAGAATCTGCCAGAACAACAAATTGTGAAACAAATGATTTAGAGAGATTTGGATGTATATTTTATGTTTTGAGGTACAAAAATCGAACAACAGAAATCGAGTGATAAAAAAAATGGCACGATTCCACGAAAAATGAAGACAAGAGGGAGTTTACAATCTTTCTTTTCAGGAAGAAAAGAAATGTAAGAAGCTTTTTTGGGATTGAAACTTTTCTTGATTTCTTTCTCCCTAATTATGTGAAAACATTAGGGAGTGATTCCTTAAATTAATCAACTTCTCTCCACAATTAGACAGGAATGGGAAACCAAAAGACGCGACAAATGAGAACCCAAACACAAATTTCAACATATTGCAGTTTGTACTAAGATATTTCCAGTTCCATTCGCGACATAATATAAATTTGATGGCCATTTACAACTCTCTAACGTCTAAGCAGAACACTCACCCTATAATCATAGATATGCTCCAAGACTGAAAATCACATCACAAATCTTTGTACTCACAATTTTGATTTCCTAACACTCATGCTAGTTGGCATATAAACTAAAAAAATAAGGGACAAAATGTAGTAAAGTTCAAACAATCCACCACGAAACATAAAGCATAAAGTTCAGAAAGTAATCCTCATTTTGTAAACCATACCTTGCAGCCTGTTCATGAAAATATCTCCCAGGCTGCTTCTGCCTGAGGACATGCAAATCTCCACCCGGACAGAACTCCATAACCAAGCACGATAAATTGTCTGAAGTAAATTGCGCATAAAGCGCAGGCAAAAAAGGGTGGTCGAGCATTCTAAGAATCTCCCTCTCTGTCTGAGCCCTCCCTGTCTTTTTCCTTTTCGCTAAGAATTCGTTATCCATAACTTTAATAGCAAAAATGCAGTTTGTGCTAATCAGCTCAGCCAAATACACAGTACCTATATCCCCCGAGCCAAGCTTTCTGAGCAGGTTAAAATGACTCAGCCCCAAGAAACCATCTTGCTTTCTTATTCGGTTAATTGATTCCCATTTCGTGTCCTTTAACATATGTGGCCTACAGCACGTGATCCCGTTTAGGCTGTTGTCTTCACTGACGCTTGTTGTGCTGCTGCTAAAATCGCCAATGCTGCTTTTCGAGCTTTGAGATAAATCCTTGGTGGGCTCTTTACTTGTGTTCTCCATAGAACACTGGCATTTTTGGCAGATTAACGGTGTGGGATTTTGGCTCGGGCTCTTGCTTTTTTCCTCGTGCGGTTTTTCTGGATTTTTACCGGTGGATATTGTTACTTTATTTGGTTTTTTTACAACGAGGGTCTTGTTTTTCACGACGGGTTTGACCGTGCGTGAAGTGGTTCGAGTTGACTTCGTATCTTTATTGCTTTTCGCTGAACTAGACGAGGGTGTACTCTGTAACATCGGTTTCCGTTTTACCTTAGGTGGCGCCTTGTTCACAGTTTTACTCGGGCCATTTACCTTATTCGACATGTTATTACTAGTATCTGTATCATTCACAGCTTTCGGCCTTTTTTTCTTCTCCTTATTATTCACTACAACTGCAGTCAAAGAACATGAACTCTGATTAGGCTCTTGAAAACCCGGACCATTTTCTCCTTCCACACGAGATACACATTCAAGACTCTGATTGGCCATAGCTAACCTTCCGGAAGAACTCGGAGCACTCTCAGCTCCGGGCCCACACAAGTTTGTCGATTTTCGAGCTTCCGAAACCCTAGGAGAAGCCGGCATTGATAGCCGCTTGACGGCAGCCATCTCTGCCGCCTGGGAAATGCACATTCCCCTCAGGGCTTGTTTTAGTGAGACGGGCTCGGAAAATCCAGGGCCCGGAGAATGAGAGCCCACGGGCTTGATGGGCTTCTTGGATGCGTTTTTGGGCCAGTCCACCGTGAGATTGAGGCTTTTGGAAGCCCGAAGATTGACGGACTCGAAAAGCTTGTTGATGTCTTCTCTTAAATATTTGCTGTACGGTTGTTTTACGAGGGGAGGCTTCTGCTCTCTGCTCGGCTCGTATTTCACCTCGACTATTTCGCAATTGCCGTTAGACGGCCCCATTAATGATGATTCCTTCTTGCTCTGTCGTTAGCAAACACGAGTTTAATGTACAGAAAGTTTCGATAATGCAGTATTAGATTTGTATTATATAATAAGTTTGCATCACAGTTCGACAGATCGAAATTTTTTATCTATCTTCCAAGGCTAAAAAAGGCCCACGAGATTGACTTAGTTTTGATCTTTAATAAGATTTAGCAATATGGCATACTCATTCCACAAGAAATGTAAGAGCATTTTTGCTTCTCTGAAATCCGGGGATAATATTGCTCATAAGGTCCAAATAAGCTGAACTAGAAACTGGGTAAGTAAGCAAATAACAGATTGTGCAAATCCCAGATTCTGTAAAAGTTGCAAGTATTTTTTGCATTTATCTATTGGATACAACATGAATAACACCAATTAATATTAATCTAATTAAACCTTATGAAACTTCTGATAATTGCAAAGAAGTTATAAACAAAAAAAGGCAACTAAAACGCAGATTTCCAGATTAAATGAGCACACATGAGAAAACAAAAAATTGTGACAAAATGCAGAAAATATGCATTTGAGAGGGGCAATCTTCATAACAAGATACTAAAAAGGAAAAAAAAAATGGAGAAAAAATGCAGGAAGTGACATAAAAAAAAAGTTCAGCAGAAACTCAGACAAGATGTAAGTTTCTGAAAAATAAAGGTTAGCACAAATGCTAAAACTTAAGTAGAACAGAAAAAAAATCAGCAAATAAAATGTGCTTAAAACTATGGTACCTGGTTTAGGGCTGCTTAGGCTGAAGAAAAATAACTTGCAAAATAACTATTCTCCTTTTTTCTCATTCAGAGACCTCCATTTCTTTCTTTGCTTCTCAAAATGATTCTTTCAAAAATAAAAAATAAAACCCTAAAATGAATATAGGGTTTTTTGTTTTTTCCTTTACTCTCTCAGCAGCTCAATTAGGTGGACAGTGATGGGAAGGAGATGACAAGAAAACTCTACCCTCCCACATCAAATGCTTGCTATATATTTATCTCTTTCAAGACTATATTTTTACTGTGGGGAAATTCCATACCCAATTTTTTTGAATTGTAAGGTTTGAATTTTATTTTTCTAAATTAAAGGCTTTCATTTTAAGTTACTCTTAATTTATGACTATTTTCATGTTTTATAGGATGCATTTTATTATGAAAATATACTATAAAGTTCTACCATCGTATTTTTCACAACTATTTTCTCTCCTTTATGTGCTTTTTCGTTACTAACTAAACACAAAAATGTCCAAAAGGATCCACTTAAACGGTGCTGATGAGCCCACGCTAATGTTCTTTGGATTCGGATTTGAATGAATTTAATTTTCATTCATTCATTTGCAGAGATCTGCACGACAGAAACAATTATTGTAAAACTTAAACAAAATAATAGACCGTAGTCTTCAACAATGAAGGAAAAGGACAAGTTTTGTTTTAGAATATAATGATATTGTTTATTAACTGAATTTATATAATGTGATTGTGCTGTAAATGGAATATTGAGCGGTTTGTGGAGGGTAGGCAAATCAAATTTTTTCGATTCGATTAATCGAATTCGGTATTCGTAATTCGTATTTCTAAAAATTTAAATTTAAATTCAAATAAGAATAAACTTTTTGTATTCGAAATTTATATGAATCTGAATTTGAATATGCACCTATTCAACCGAAATTATCTAATATTCTATTTTTTATTAATAATTATATTACATTTAATATATATCTAGACTATAAAATTGTGTTTATATAATGTAGATTAAATAAATAAAAAATAATAAAATATATTTATATATATAAATATGTGAAATATAATTAAAAATATATTTATGTACATATTTATATTTAAAAATACATATTATAGTTAAAATATAATTAAAAATATAAATAATTTATAAAAAAAGAATTTTAAATCAAATATATTTGATTATCACAATCAAATCCAATATGAATTACAAATTTAAAATTCCATAATAAACATAATACAAATAGAATACAAATACGAATAATTGAATATTTTTAAGAAGCTGAATCAAATTGTAGGATTACAATTTACAACCCTCGTTCTGCTGCACAATTTTCTGAACCCAAGATAAAATTAACATTGAGCATATCTATTAAGTTAATTGATCAATCACTTTGAATTTTTTTTTTTTTAATGCATGATGCATTACTATTTTCTCATTTTCCTTTCCAATGTATTAGTAAATCGCAGCCTATATATAATTATATATATGTCTTACTTTTGTCTGATCGGATAACATTTTATTTTATACAAACTATGAATGGGTAAAAATTTTATCCGAGAATATATCCATTTATTTTTTTCTTCCTCAATCTTATCAATAGATTTACAAAATAAAAATCAATCATTGTTATATATCTTCCACCAAATTTATTATTCATAATTTTGATTATCAATCATTTACCATCATTATTTTATTGTGTTTTAAATAACAAAAACTTTAATCATTATACTTTATGCTCATATTCATTTATAAACTAAAATAATTCATCCTTGCAACCAAAGAAAAAAATCTTTTCCAGTTTTCTCATTACTTTTATATGTTGTCTAATGTTGAGATATTTTTTTTCAACATTACATATGTACATTGGCACCCTAACTTTTGCATCAATATTTGTAATCTTGTACTCAATTGGCAAACTATTCAAATGCGCTAATTATTTTTTACTATTTCCTACACCAGATTAATTTTAATTTTATCTATTTTTTACATCAACTACCATTTTTCAATTTAATCCAGATTGGTAAAGTTAAACCGTAAAGTTACTGGAGATCACGTCCCAACGAAATTACGATTGAAGAATAATAAAAAAAAATCAACCTAACTTATGTATTCATAAACTAGAGATTATGCATGATGAAAGCCACGTCGGGTAAATAATGGATGCCATGATCCTAATACATCCCTAATTACCAACCAATTAGTTCATGGGTTATGACAAATTATACAGTTGAATATATATTTCCTTTTTATTAATGTCAAACTTTGAATATATAGTCAAAAATACCTTATATGCTATCCCACATTTGTTAACAAACAACACCATTACATAAACTCACAAAAAGGATATCTCATATGTAAACTGACAGTACATGTCACTTGTTATATCTAAACCAAAATATGAACAAAGTCAAATATATGTTCAATTTTGTTAAATAATGTATTGATGTGTGTTATAAAATAAATATATTTGTATTATGTGTCCATACATCAACTCATACATTTATGTATAACTCTTTCCCTTAAACAAAATTAAATAATCTATTATAATCCACATTAATTGAAAGTGGGAAATAACATCCTTGGAATTCGTGTATACTCCTGTAACAAGAAATTTTATGAAAAACATAAAACTTTTGTACAACTTGAATATATATTGATCAAACTATATTGCGGGTACAATCTCTATATGTATCTTCTGATTCTTCTCTTCATGGATCTTTAACTTGAATGTCGTGATCTTCAAGAACACATTTGGATATTCAAGAGAATTATTGAGAGCTCTTTGAATTGAGACTTTGATTTATGAGGTGTTGGATTTTTTTGAGGTATTTCAGGTGTGATTTGTGGCATTGAGGAGAGCCCTATTTATAGGTGTAGGAGAGAGAGTCTTAGAAAAGAAGACATCAATTTGATTGTTCCTTCATGATTTGATATAATCTCTTTCCTTATCCTAAGGTTTGACTTGGTGGGCAAGAAATATTTACTTTATTAATTAAATATCTTATTTATCTTAGAATTATGTCCATAAATAAATAAAGACATTAATTAATAAAATATTAAAATTTCGATGTCTACAAATGTCCCCTTGAGACTTGTTCACGGACAAAATGTCTTGGTAGTGAATGAGTCTCAAAATTTTAGATTTGGTTGAGACATGAAGATAGTTTAAACTCTTATCTAGGAGTTCTTCAACTTGGGTTTGTAGATAGTTTAAACTCGTATCAAGGAGTCTTGAAGTGATTTGACAGATAGTTTATACTCGTGTCAAGGAGTTCTTGATTTGGTTTAACAAATTATTTATACTCGTATCAAGGAGTTCTTCATTTGACTTGAATTGTAGATAGTTTAAACTCGTATCAATGAGTCTTGATTTGATTTGACAGATAGTTTATACTCATATCAAGGAGTCTTCAAATTTGTAGACATTTTATGCTCGTGTCAAAGAGATCTTGATATGTAGACATTTTATTCTCGTGTCAAGGAGCCTACAAATTTGTAGACATTTTATACTCGTGTCAAGGAGCCTTCGATATTTAACTTGTAGACCTTTTTATTCTCATGCCAAGGAGTCTTGATTTTGTAGAAAGTTTAAGCTCATATCAAGGAGCATTGTAGATAGTTTAAGCTCGTATCAAGGAGCATTTGAATTGGATATTTAGATAGTTTTGGCTCATATCAAAGAGCATTTGAATATGTAGATAGTTTAATCTCATATCAAGTAGCATTTGAATTTGAGGATTTGGTGGAGCTCTTCATGGAAAAAATTTCCCCCATGGAATTTGAGAAAAATATGGAAGACCACTTTTGTTTCCTCCATTCGGATGTGTGATGAACACGATGATTTTTGATGAATGCATGGCTTAGGAAAACATCATCATTCGTTGCTCCCGTGTACATTTTCTTCACAGAGATCTTCATGCATCTTAAAACATCTTCGAACTTGATTTGGAGAGAAGAGATGAGAGGTAGAGAATGTCCCACCGGACGTGCAAAAAATTTGTAACAACAAATTTTATTTGAGTCCCACTGGGCGTGATACTCCTGTAACAACTAATTTTATGAAAAACATAAAATTTTTGTACAACTTGAATATATATAGACCAAACGATATTGCGGGTACAATCTCTATATGTATCTTCTGATTCTTCTCTTAATGGATCTTTAACTTGAATGCCGTGATCTTCAAGAACACCTTTGGATCTTCAAGAGAATTATTGAGAGCTCTTTGAATTGCGATTTTGATTTATGAGGTGTTGGATTTTTTTGAGGTATTTCAGGTGTAATTTGTGGCATTGAGGAGAACTCTATTTATAGGTGTAGGATAGAGAGTCTTACAAAAGAAGACATCAATTTGATTGATCTTTCATGATTTGATATAAATTTTTTCCTTATCCTAAGGTTTGACTTGGTGGGCAAGAAATATTTACTTTATTAATTAAATATCTTATTTATCTTAGAATTATGTCCATAAATAAATAAAGACATTAACTAATAAAATATTAAAATTTCGATGTCTACAACTCCCTCCTATTTTTAATAAATGTCGTTTTGAAAAATTGCACAATAATTAAGAATTTTTTTTTTTGTCAATAATAACCCTCATTAATGAGGATAGAGATTGATGTTTTGAGAAAAGATGGAGAGTGAATATGAAAAGACGTAGTGTATTTATTAGTTAGATGAGGGTAATAATGGAAAAATATGTACAAAATAGCCAAAACGATATTTATTTAACAAATGATCAATTAAGCTAGGATGACAACTAATAAAAATAGGAGGGAGTATAATTTAATGATCAATGCAGTCAAGGCATAAAAGTCAATGTTGATCTGATTTTGTAAACGAAAAATAAAAAATCTATATATAATAGCCCTGTAATGTTTTGGGGCGGAAATCTAAAAAATATTTTATTAAATATTTTATTAAATGCTATTAGTCAGCAATTATATATATAATAGTAATCAACCTGTGCATTTGCACAGAGACGAATACTTTAAAAAGATAAAAATATAAAAAAAAAACAAAAATAAATCATAAATTAATTCATGAAAAAATAATATGAATTAAGAAAATAATTCTCAAAATTGATTTTGATCAAGTAATTGTTATGGAAGAGCCGTTACAACCATTTTCTTTATGCTAATACACCCGACCATTTTCATGAGTGGATGTAACTTAAAATTTGAGTACAATTTTGTAACTCCCTTGATTGGTTTGTGCTCATAATTTATGGCATTCAAGCAAGTTATTTTGTAACTTAAAAAATAAAATTGAATGCTGAAAATTTTGGAGGGAGAATAAAATTTATTGCATGAGATTGATATTTTTATGTTAATAATTTTTTGTTAATTTTTATTTTTGAAGCTAATATTTCATTTGTTAATTTATTTATTGTTATTTTGCAGGTACAATACCAAAAGAAGATTGGAGATTGATATTTTTTTCTTCAATTTAAATATGTAATTTTATAATTTAATTTATTTTTTAATTATTTGCAACTATATATCAATGTTTCATTGATATGTCAAATAATTCAAATAAAGTGTAGGATTTCAGGTTGTAGTTTACTTCAAAGTAAGAACAAAATTGTTTTAATATAAATTGATGATTTAGTTGAAAAACATATACAATTAATAATTAGGTGAAGTAACAAAAAAAAATCAAAAATAAAAAAACAGAAAAAAAAATTATTAATACGTGTAACAGTTTGGTGTATCTTTGTAACATTCAAGCATTCAAGTTTTTTTCAGGCGGTATGTGAAAATTTGAAAACAAATGAAATTGAATGTTGAAATTTTGGAGGGATAATAAAATATAATGCACTAATAATAAAATTAAATGTTGTTCTTGCTCTTTATATATATATCTATATCTATATATATATAATAAAAATTAACATTTACCATAAATAGTAGTAAGAAAAGTCAAACCACATTCATTATATACTATTTTCAGCAATTTCTTTATTATACATTTTAATTTTAACTCATTATCAAAAAATTGGATGGTTTCTAAATTAATGGGTTTTAGATGCTTTCAAAAATTATAAAATCATTTAAAATCGGATAGTTCCTAAATTAATGTTTACAAACTTTTCAAAGTTGTAATCTTTATGGCATCTTTTCTTTTTGATTTTAATAATAAAATCATTTTAAATATATATATTCTAATTCAAAAATTCAATCATGTTAATATATATATATGTAATATATATATATATATATATATATATTGAACGCTAAAAATATTCTTTAAATTGCATACCCAATCAATTAATCTTGATTTTTTTTAAGTTACTATGTTTATTTTTTATTAATATGCATAAAATAAAAATAAATAATTCATCTTTAGATATATAATTTACAATCTTAATATACTATTATTTGGTGTAGACATATGAATGATAAAAATTTTTTATTTCATAAAATTAAATATTATATCTAAAGAAAATAAGGAAATTACTTTGGATCAATCGGGTGATTGAATTAGGGTACTGCCAACGTTGACTGAATACTTTTAGGTGATATTTAAAATAGTCAAAAACTTTGAAACAACTTAGTTGGTCCCAGGTAACTAAGTTATATATCAGTTTGACCAGACCAAATCGATTATTGAACCTAAATATAAATTTTAATATTGAAAATACTTTATAACGTGAATGTGATGTAGTCCAAACTTTAAATAATCATATTAACAATACTTTTATGACAACATGATTAATGATTTATGAACATTTATATATCATTTTATTATTATTATGTGAACAAAATAATTATTTTATTATATTTTTTTATTAATGTACGGTAAATATAAGGTTTTCAGAACCGTACCGTCATCGAAACGATCAAGTTATTTTATTAAATCATTTGTGGTTGTTCAAATTTTAATACATAATACTTATATATATATATATATATTTAGTACTTTTTGTAATTAATTTAAATAAAAAGTTTTACTTAAATATCTAAATAAATTATAAATCCAAATGTTTAAATTAATTGTTAAACAATTTATAGATCTCTATTTTATTTAAATATGTAATTTTATTTAAAATTATTTTTAATGTAACAAAATTTGTTTAGAAAATCGTATCGATCCTACCAATCCACAGACTGGTGTTGAAGATTCGATAGCAAATATTTTATTTAAGCGCACTAGACTGGTTATAAACCGGTTCTCGGTCCATCCGGTCAGACTGTGTCCAACCCGGTTTAATTTAAAAATAATGGATAAATCATGATTAATATTATTTATTTATTCAATTTATAATACAATCAAATATTATTTTCCCGTGCATCGCACGGACCACGCACTAGTAGATAGACAATAGAAGAAAAAAATAACAAATTAATGCTTCTGGCTAAATGTATCTTAATTTATCCTTAATTAACCAATGTCATAAACTTTCAACATAAGTTCACATTAATGGTCAAAGCCACCAAATATTAATATTCATAATATTATCAAATAATAAAAATGAATATCTTCACAATAACCTATATCCCACATAATAATAACTAGTACAGAGCCCGTGCAATGCACGGGGTGCACAATTTTAAGGCTATTTATCCAGGCTTATAATTATACACATGAATAAAGAAAAATGTACGGGATATATATAGTACGTGACCCGTGCGAAGCACGTGATACATTTATTTGGAGAATATTATATTATACGATGCAATATTCAATAAAAGTTTATAATACGCAAGAAAATTGTACAATGTTCAATAAAAGTTTTATAATATTCAAGTGGAGTCTTAAAGTCTCTTGTACATTAAGACTACTGACAAAATAATATTTTAATCAATGAGTTTCCTTTTCTTGTAGCCAAATTGTGATTGTGATTTGAGGAGTACAACAAATCGATATATAGTTGACTTGCTTTTTTCATTGTAATTTTTTTTTCTTTTTTATTTTTTCTAATGAATTTAAAGATATTCTAAAATATAGCAAAAATTAATTTTTTTATTACAATTAAGAATTTTACTAAATATAGACTCTCAATCTATGGTGTTAATCAATGTTTAAGTCTAAAAAATTAGGAACTTTTACCTCTTTTAATCAACGTTTAAGTCTAAAAAACAATAGAGTTATTATAAGTTTTTTTCTACATCTTTTAAAACATTAAATATGAACATGTTAGGGCTAGCTTGTAAAATAATTAATATATTATCTCACTAAAACATTTATACTAATAAAAATTAAATTTTAGCATATAAATTTATCACTTGATATAAGAGAAAGTAACAGTTTTACTTATTGTTGTTCACCATATAATATTTAATTATTATTTTATTATATAATAAAAAAGGAATATTGTTAAATAGTGTAGTAAAATTGTTATAAAATTATATGATTTTTTTTTTTACAATATGGATTTAATATTTTTTTTATGATTTGATAATATAAACAAATCTATACTTAACTTTAACAAATAAAACAAATAAATACTTTAGTAAGTATTTAATGTATATACTAAATACGAATATATTTGGTATAATCAAATACCAAATATAATCAAATAAGTCAAAGTGTACATTTTTATTTGGTATTTGATTTTTTTATTATTAAAATATTTTTATTATACTTACCTTTTTAAAATAAAACAAATAAATAAATTGATTAAATAAATAAAATATTATAATACCAAAATAACAATGACATTTAATGCAGTTGACTTTTCTGGATAGTAAATGTAATAAATAGAATCTCTTTTTATATAAGTATAAATATAATATTATATTATATTGCTCAAAATAGTAATGCATTTATTACATTGACTTTTCAACTTACTAAATTTCATAAATGGTACACCTTATTATATAAACTAGTATAGATCCCGTGCGATGCACGGGGTGCACAAAATTAAGGCTATTTATCAAGTTTTATAATTATATAAATGAATAAAGAAAAATGTACAGGATATATATAGTACGTGACCTGTAATAGGCCAAAATGTGAATACGGGTGATGCACGGGGTGCATAATTTTAAGGTCATTTATTAGTACAGAGTCCGTGCGATGCACGGGGTGCACAATTTTCTAGTATGTGTAATACAAATACATACCGTATGCACGGGACAGAAGCACTAAATGAGTTATTTCTACATAGCTTGCCGGTTAAGTAGCTCCTGAATACGGGTGCACAATTTGTAGTACGTAATATAAAATCAGAACAGATTTCCATACAATTAGACAATAAATTAGATAATAAATAAAGCTTTTTTATTTTAATAAAGATTTTACGTACTTTTTTTTACATATCGGATGTTATGGGATTTTTTTTGTTAAACCGATTTTATCGGATATGATACAAATACAATTAGAGGATTACACAAAATCAGAACAGATTTCTATACAATTAGATAATAAGAATGAATTAGATAAGGAAAAAAAGAAATTAGATAAAGAATTTTGAATCTACTTTTTTTTAGTATAGATAGACTTTACGTACAAATTTTGACTTCACCGATTTTATAAGATTTGTTTTGACAAAATCAAAGATGAATACTGAAGACTGTTTCTATTAACATTTACAATGTGTATTTAATTTTTTTTTTTTGGCAAAATATTCTTTTTAAGTGTGATATATAAATATTAAAAATACTTAAAATATTTAAAAATACTTAAAATATTTTATAACATCTATAAAAGCATCTAAAATATTCTATATTATTCACAAATAATGTTTGAAGCTACCTAAATTTTTCTAAACTACCCGTAAGGAAAATATGTCTAAAAATTCTTCATTTAACCTTCATATATATATATATATATAGAGAGAGAGAGAGAGCAAATGTGTAAAAAAAAATTATACAAATAATATTTAAAAGTATCTAAAATATTAGTAATGAGACAGGTGAAATTTACATTTTAAAAAAATCTATATAGATAATGGATTTATATTAGTAATTAGACTTTTATTTATACGATAGATGAGGGATGTGATTTTTTTTACTCGTGGAGATGAAATTTTATAAGCTGGGTTATGAAATTTTCTTAAACTCGTCCATGCGATGAGTTTTTTAAGCTGGGTATATAGATTTAAAATTGTAAAAAAAAAAAAACTTTCATAAATCATTTGATTTGGTATTTTCGGAGAGCTTCATTAATTTAAAAGTGTAAAATAAATAAATAAAAAATGTACAACTGAAAAAGATACAACCAATTGTATGGAAAATTAAACTAAATCTAATTTTGTAGGATGCATTAAATATTGATTAAATTTTATATGTAAAATAAAATAAAAAAATAACTGGAATAGTTGTAAGTGTTGCAATATTTTATATTTAAAAAAATTAAAAAATCTTCATTTACGTATTGCATATTTACATTTTAAGAACTACATAGATATTCCTAAATTAATATTGCATACCCAATATTTTAGGAACTAATTAAATGCTAATTGATTTGCATACCAAAAATATTAGATGCATTACTTAAATGATTGATAAAAATAGCAAATCATTAATTAGGGTTGACTATTCTACATACTACATTTAGTAAATAGTACCCCCTTTAATATAAGTATAGATATAGATAATTATAATAATAAAATAAAACCGTTCACGTACACTTTTTCAAAACCAAATACTGCGTGGGACAAATTCGACAAGAAAATTCAAAGTTGCTGACCGCGCGGTCAGCAGACTGAACGGCAGATATTTCGACACGTGTACGAACAAGAATGGCTCGATCAGCTTTTCAGTCCCCAACCAGTCGCAATCATCGCCCGTTTATTCACATATAGCCTCTGCGTACCTTCCCACATTTATCGGCCATATTCCAAAAACCAAATCAAAATAAAAAAGGAAAACCAGCTCCGTGCTTCGAGCAGATTTTCGATCCTCATAGATATTTCTGTATCAGAGTGCTTTTGAATCGATTCGATGGCGAAGTCCTTTAAGTACGTGATCCTCGGCGGTGGCGTAGCTTCTGTGAGTATTTTTATCCGCCGTTGTTCATATCATCGTTGTTTGGTTTGTTGATTGTAGCTTGGTTTTTTTGCTCTTAAATCTGCTTTATTGAGGTTGGCATTTTCTTTAATCGTGATCCGTTACTTTATGCGATGTTTATATGCTGCTTCGATTTCGATTTTTGTTGCTGGAAAATTGAGATTTTGCTCGAGATATGATGTCTGTACTAGGAATGTTTGGAAAGTGTATTTATCGCTCGGTTATTCCTGATTTTGCGCATTGTTATTTGGTTCTGTTATGAATTTTTATCATTTGTTTGGATGCGTTGTGGTTGAACATTGACCATTGTTATATGTTTTGTTTATTTTTTCTGTGTATATATAGTGGAAATTTAAATGTGTAATTGTATAGATGTCTTTTGGTGTTTATTATTCGTATAGTGGTTTCGGTAATGCTTAATTTGTCATGTAATGCCTATGATCTTCCGACTTTGAATGAAGGTCGACAATGAAGTGCAATTAATGATAAAAAGATTTACCAACACCTTTCCTTTTGCTTTTAAATATATCTTTGGAAATGAGTGAAAATATCGACTGGCGGCGCATACAGTTGAAACTAGCAGTATGTAACCTGAATTTGTTCATTGTTGCAGGGCTATGCTGCTAGGGAGTTTGCCAAGCAGGGAGTCAAACCTGGTGAACTGGCTATCATATCCAAAGAGGCGGTATGCACCTAAAAACTGTTGATTTGTTTTCTCATTGAGTTCATTATGTGTTATGACACTTTTTTTTCTTGAATATGTTCGTCAGTGGCCCTTGGTAATGAGCATGATACATTTGTTGGTACTTGTTGTCAACAAATAGATTGTACAGATAAGCTGCTCATAAAGTAGATTACACTTGTATCTGGGGCAACATAGTAGTAATAGAGTAGTAAGCATGAAATGAAGAGTTTAATTTGCAGGGATTTTTATATGAATATATTAGATTCCCCTTCTGTTGAGAGTCGAAAATGTGAGCATAGTAAAGAGTAAGAATGAACAATAAGCTGGTGTTCCTTGTGGTTCTGAAAAACTTCGCTTTATAATTGAATGAAACAAAACATTCGATAGATGCTTGGAAAACAAAGATAAAATGCATATAGTGATAAAATATATTTGGTTAATATTGTACATATCAACTAAAGGACAACACTGGATGTTATTCCTCACTCCATTTCTCAATTCGAACATGCTTCAGAAAAATATGAAATATGAATCTTCCTGAAACAATTTTTTCCACTTTATTCCTTGTGAACTTTTCTTTGTTTTCCTTGTGTTGGTTTCTTAGCTGCCATGCTTTCCGTGCATGTTATTCATGAGCACTGGAGCATCCTTGTTCCCTTGTAATAAAGTGTGTTTTGATTTATTTATTCACATATACTAGTACGTACCCCGTGCGATGCACGAGATAGAGATATTACATGAGTTATTTTCATAGGCTCTGTCCGGTTAAGTCTAAAAAGCAATAGGATTATCATTTATTTTCCACCTCTTTTTTATCAGCATTAAAGTCTAAAAAACAATAGAGTTATAATATATTTTCCACCTCTTTTATCAATGTTGTTTTTTAGCTAGAATATTAAATACGAGAATGTTAGGGCTAGTTTGTAAAATAATTAATTTGTAATCTCACTAACACATTGGTACTAATATTAAATTTGATTTTAGTATATATATTTATTCCTTGATATAAGGAAAAATAGCAGTTTTACTTATTATTGTTCACCGTATAATATTTAATTATTTTTTATTATGAACTTTGTTGTCATATAATATGATTATTATTTATCAAAGTTGTAGAAGTTGTACGTCTTCTTTTATTTTTATTTTATGTAATGAAAAATATTTAATGCACGTTAGTATATTTATTTATGTAATCAATTTAAAATATGCAAATAAATTTAAATTAAATAGTGTATAAATATTTTACAAAATATACACACATATTTTCTTAGAATTTAATTTTGTATGCTAATTAAACAACTTTGATTTAGCAAATGCCAAAATCTCAATCCTTTCTATAATCAAGATTTTTCTAATTTGCATTATAAGGATTTATAGTTTATTTAACATACTCTGCAATGAAAATATATTTTACAAAAATTTCATTCTAGAAAGAAATCAAAATAAGAAAAATGATAAAAAAAAATAATCATGATTTCCAATAATATACAATATATTCTAGAACAATTAATATATTTTAATTTTAATTTTTGACCATTAGTAAAACTATTTAATGTATCTTATCATTATCTCTTAAATGGTAAATTATATTAATTTGAAGAATAATTTATTTTGTATATATAACGAAATAAAGCTTAAGAAATAATTATATCATCAAAGATTAATTCACCAATTTGATTTCGCAAATTACCTAACCTGTTACGATTTTCTATAAATTTTTTTAGATAAAAAGTGAATATTTGTGAAACAAAATTAATATTATGGTTAGAACTTAAAATACGTTGTAATATTTATCTTGACCAAAATATTATCAACATGAATCACGGAAAATCAATTTACTATAATGGATATCAATAAAATTATTGCAGATATTAATAAAATTATTTAAGGAAACAATATTTTTCATCATATCTGATCGTATTTGAAAACGTGTATATTGAAGTAATTAATGCATATATTTAAAAAGTTTCTAAAAAAAGGTATGCATTAAATGCTCTCAAATTTTTTGACTACTAATTTTAGTAAATGGTTATTCTTATTATATATATATATATATATATAGATAGATATAGTTATTAATGGATCGCGTGCTTGTTGATTGTTTCAGGTGGCTCCTTATGAACGTCCTGCACTTAGCAAGGCTTACCTATTTCCTGAGGGTGAGTTGGTAGTTACCTTCAGTTTTTCAGTTAATTACAAAGTGAAGCTGGTGCCATGGCAAAATCTGTTTTTCTCTCTATAAAAATTCTAATGATGTTGTTTCGGGATCAAATCCATTTATAAGGGGAAAGAGCACTTGTCCCCAAAGACATTTGCTAGAACATGTGCACATACCTTTATGTTTTTGAATAAATGTATGATGAAGTATGGCATCACGATGCCCTGTTAAAGTCTCAGTATCCACTAATATCGTTTCCTTGTCAACGTTTACTTACTCTCCCATCTATATCATTCAATGCATATCCGTTTTGTCAGATATGTTTGACAAGTAGCTGAATTTATTGTACATAATACTGTCTTCAGGAACTGCTAGGCTTCCTGGTTTCCATGTTTGCGTAGGAAGTGGAGGAGAGAGGCTACTTCCAGAATGGTACACTGAGAAAGGTAATACATCTTCTTAACCATATAATATCTACCAAAATTAGCCGATCGTGTTATTTTGTGATTAAATGCATAGGTATTGTTGCTCATCTCAGATGTTCATGGAAGACTGCAAGAATCTCACGTTAGCCCCTTATCTTGTTATATTGCAGGGATATCTCTGATCCTGAGCACAGAAATAGTGAAAGCCGATCTTTCTTCAAAGACACTTATCAGTGCGGCTGGAGAATCTTTTGAATATCAGATTCTGATTATAGCAACTGGTTCTACCGTTAAGTGACACGTTCATTGGAATTTGTCATAATTATATTTGATTTTATAATAATTATGATTGATTTGATTTATTTTTAGCTTGTGTCGTTTAATTTTTGGGTAGTGGGCCTGTTTTTGATTGTATGTATTGCTTTGTCCAGGTTATCAAATTGACGGACTTTGGTGTACAAGGCGCTGATGCCAAAAACATCTTCTATTTGAGAGAAATTGATGATGCTGATAAACTTGTTGAAGCAATCAAGGCAAAGAAAAATGGAAAGGCTGTGATTGTTGGTGGGGGCTACATTGGTCTGGAATTAAGTGCAGCTTTGAGAATCAACAACATTGATGTCAGCATGGTTTACCCTGAACCTTGGTGCAGTAAGTCAAATCTACCACTTTTTTTTCCAGTTAACATATTCTCTTTCAGTTGGTTAATTTATAATCGTTCCAGCCTTTGGCAGTCATTCGACTTTACATAAAAATATACTAAATATTTTATTGTACAGTGCCTAGGCTATTCACTGCCGGCATAGCTGCCTTCTACGAAGGTTATTATGCAAATAAGGGAGTCGGTATCATCAAGGGCACTGTAGCCGTTGGATTTGGCACGAACGAAAATGGGGAGGTTAGTTCTTACTTCTCAAGCATATGAGACTTAACATTTCTTGATCATCAATTGCATTGTGATTACACTCTTCATAAAGTAACATGCGACAGTTATTTATTTATCCACGTGTTTTCAGGTTACAAATGTAAAACTTAAGGATGGTAGGGTTCTAGAAGCTGATATTGTTGTTGTTGGTGTGGGTGGAAGGCCCCTCACAACTCTATTCAAGGGTCAGGTTGAAGAGGAAAAGGGTGGCATCAAGGTGTGTTAATTAAATTTTCTTTCTCTCATATCTCAAACCATTTTCTTTGTTTGTCTTGTAACTCCACAATTATCACCAAAGAGATTCGATGATGAATTTTTTTTCACCGGAATGCTTGTTTTGTCGAGACTGAAACATCAAATTCTATGTCACTCCGTTTATTTGGGAATTTAATTTTGCTCAAGAATATTAACCAAAATCACGACACCAGTTTAACCAGAGGGCCCTACCCTTGGAGAAAAAATATGTATTATAGTTCTTAACCAGACCTGTTTTTGGTTCAATGTTTATATAATTTTGAAATACGAACGGGAAATAAATGTTTATTTATCCCATGGCGTTTAAAATTTGCAGACTGATGCCTTCTTCAAAACAAGTGTCCCGGATGTATATGCTGTGGGTGACGTTGCTACATTCCCCTTGAAGTTGTTCAACGAGATCCGAAGAGTTGAACATGTCGATCATGCACGGAAATCAGCTGAACAGGCCGTCAAGGTATTTTTTGTTGTTTTATTTTTTATTTTTATATGCCTTCACATATTTAAAAATTTCTGTTTTCTGGGACTACTAGTTTTATAAAACTCAAATGTAAATGTTGATCCACGACTCCAATTACTAAAATCGAATATTAACCTGATGCGCGTATTTTTCCAGGCAATTTTCGCCAGCGAACAAAAAACATCCATCGACGAGTATGACTATCTCCCGTACTTCTACTCCCGAGCGTTTGACCTGTCATGGCAGTTCTATGGTGACAATGTAGGGGACACCGTTCTATTTGGTGATAACGACCCGAAATCTTCCAGCCACAAGTTCGGGACTTATTGGATCAAAGACGGTAAGGTTATCGGTGCTTTTCTCGAGAGTGGCACTCCCGAAGAAAACAAGGCTTTAGCGAAAGTTGCACGGGCCCAGCCCACAGTCGACAGTTTGGACCAGCTAGCTAAGGAGGGTCTTGCCTTTGCTAGTAAGGTTTAATTAAATTCCTCATGAAGTGATATTTGAATTTGAACATATTTGAATTTGTATCTGTTTCACATATCTGTTTTATATGTGTGTGTGTGTTTGTTTGTGATATTAAGACACCAACGTGCTATGAGCCATTAGGCTATCTATATTAAAGCATATATACGTGGGAGTATGAAATCTATTGACTTGTCTCAAAATCCATTCTGCAGTCGCTTTTTTGCTGGCATTGTGGTCCTCTTTTGTTATTTGTCTGGTCTTATTTCACTCGTGGTCTTATTCACGCATATATTAAAATGGTATAAATTGGAAGAATGCAAGGTTTTGGACTTTATGATCACTTTTCAACTACCTTCACAATTATGCCTGACCAAGTGGGACTAGTCCAACTATTGGCACCGTCATCGTAAAAACTCACACACGCGTAGTGTGAAAAGCCTGGCATGTTCCAGAATTTGACTAGTATGAAATTTCTCTTAGAGAGAAAAAATAAAATAAAATGAATGAAGTAGTTGAGAATACAACAACAATATAGCCTTTAGTCCCAAGCAAGTCGGCGTAGGCTAGAAATGAAACCCAAGAGAAACACAAAAAGACTCAAACCAAAAGGAAGAGATCGGGAAAAAAAAAAAAAAAACGAGAGAGAGAGAGAGAAAGGAGCAAAAGTCACGGTTCTGGCACGTTGATAGCGAGCCTCCAAGCGCTCCTATCCACCGCTAAATCCTTGGAGATATTCCAATCTTTAAGATCTCTCTTAATCGACTCTTCCCAAGTGAGTTTAGGCCGACCTCTACCTCTGTTAACATCCTCGACTCACTGTAAAACTCTCCTACGCACCGGTGCATCAGGAGCCTCCGTTGGACATGTCCGAACCACCTCAGCCGATGTTGAACCAATTTCTCCTCAATTGGGGCCACCCCGACCCTATCTCGAATGAAGTCGTTGAGAATAATTCGAGTTTTTT
Organism: Striga asiatica; assembly: GCA_008636005.1. Taxonomy (NCBI): domain Eukaryota; kingdom Viridiplantae; phylum Streptophyta; class Magnoliopsida; order Lamiales; family Orobanchaceae; genus Striga; species Striga asiatica. The sequence goes on along the minus strand of BKCP01011070.1, from coordinate 158,695 downwards.
TTTTTACAAAAAATAATTGTGAAAGGTAGTTTTATGGTTAGACAGAATCCGTTATATTTTTGAACAAAAATGCACTTATACGATTATATTTCATACCTTTATTTTATGTATAATGTATGCTGCTTATATATGCACTTATACGATTAAATTTCATACTTTTATTTTGTGTATAATGTATGTTGCTTATATATGCACTTATACGATTAAATTTCATACTTTTATTTTATGTATAATGTATGTTGCTTCTTATATACTCCCTCCATTTTGAAATAAAAGGCATTTAAGGTTATTGCAAAAATATTAAGGAGACATTAATTAATGAATAAATTGACTAAATTAACCTTATTTACTCTAATCACAACCACTCCACACTTCCTTAATATCAACACAATGAGGGTATATTTGGAAAAAAATGCAAAAATTTGTCTTGATTTTTGAGCGCGCCTTATATTTCAAAAAAAATGAGAAATCTTTATACGCCTTATATTTCAAAATGGAGGGAGTATATTTTATGCATATATGTTAAAAAGGCACTACAACCTAATGGTTAGACCTGACCAACTGCAATTCTGGCGTATTTTGTTTGGTATGTGTATTGTTAAGCAACTTACTTTTATATACTATTTGGGAATGTAAACTACAATGAATGAGTCAAAAGAAAAAGGAAAATCTAAAATGGGAACAGAATTCAGAAACATATAGTCTCCCAAGAAAAAAAATGAAGTATAAAAATTAAATCATGTCAAGAACTAAATATAACTGGATTTTAGATGGTAACATCACAGGGACAAGTGTGGAGGAGAAATTAATTCAATAAGGACGGATCATTAAATTTTGAGCTACCATAATCCCTTTCAATGTCGCAGCTGGCATTTGTGTTTGGAGGGGAAAGGAGGACCAGAATTAATGCTGATGTGATAACAATGACTGATTTTAAAGCTTTGTACCACCCGTCAATGGAAGAACTGAAAGCAAAGACTGATTTTTTCACTAGTTGCTGTTAATTGTAATTGTTCCTACTCAGCTTTTACGGGTTGTTATAACTATATATTTTTAGTGTAAGGTTAAGTAACTGGTTTAAATGTTTAATCAATATAATTACTAATTAAGTAATAACACAGTTACTTATACGAGCTGGTTTGAACATTAGGTTGACCGACTCATCATATTTTTTCAACAAAAATTGTAATAATATGATATAAAATTTTATACTTTTATTTATATTGTTTATTAAAGTACGTAATTTCAAATTGAAATTATTCATATATGTTACAAAAATATGATCATCTAACTATAGGGTCTAACAAAAAGGCTTTACTAACTATTGAACATCTCGTATTATTATTATTATTATNAAGATGGCATGGACAATTTACGTCCAGCCAAGTAAAATAAAGTAATTTGGTTTGTCAGCCAACTTGCACCATGTTCATGCCTGGTATTGTCTTCCAACAATAGTATATATATATCATCACCATCACCTTTTACTTGTCAATGATAAGGATTATTTCATTAAAATAGACTAATTGACAGCATCTGAGAAACTGAATAATACTAGACCGAGACATAATTATTTTGAATGGAATATATACATATACACATATATATATATATATATATAAGAATATTTAACAAAATTTAAAATTATTGGAATATAAAATTCACCTATCTACATTATATATCTTAGTTATAAGTATTTCAATTGCTAATATGGTGGCAAATAGCTCAATCACTAGTTCACTACAACTGTTAAATGAAAAATCATTCTCCAGCTCTCTTTTGTTAAGGTTTGAAAATATATTTTCTTTTATAAAATTTATTATAGTTTGGCTAGTTAGGACTTGAGTTCGATCATTAATATTAGTCCGGTCGGGAACATGCATGGTAGAATATGTTTTACACGAGCACAATATGCAAATTTTATCGTATATATTGATTGGTTATCTCCTTTTTGTTTCACCTCAATATTATCAATACAATTTTTAAAATAAAAGTAATCACTATTACATATTATTCATAAAATTTATTATTTATTCATTAACACACTATTATTATTATTTTCATATCATTTCACATTTGATCAATACATCATCTAACTTCCAATCAAACTAAGTCTTATTTCCTCCGATTTGTTTCACCAAATAATACCTTTCTACATATAGAGAAAAAAATTATTGAACCAAAGTATATATACTATCCAAGAACAACATTTAATTTTTCCATTAAAGGTGCTGGTACAGTATTGTAAACACAAAATAAATAAATAATCAGTTAAAATGCTGAAAATATTGTCATTCTTTTATTTTTTTCCCCCTCGAACAACTTCAAGAAAATTTTATCTTCCATTACAAGTTGTCAGCAAAAACGAACATTGATGGAGAGTAATTGACATCAAAATATATATCGCTCTTTACCTATTAAAAAAAATAAAATAATCCTCTTTGCTAATTTGCTCTACCCTTTGATTGATCCTTAATGGATATCTTGAATCTTGACTCAATAATTAATAAATTGTCATAAGAAAATGACAATTTTGACAGTGTGGAATTTTATAAATAAGAGACCCTGAATCAAGTGTGATTACAGAATTAATAAACGAAAGACAAAACAATGCAAGAGGCTGACATGGATAATTTGATAATTTCTTTGCACGCTGAGATATCTGTTACACATATATTTTATATGCTGTAGTTGAATTATGTTGTTGGTGGATATGGATTAAAACATTTAGAATGGACCAAGATTAATAATTTACATGTCACACAGAAAATGAACAATGTTTTTATTTTTTAACCTACCTGTAAATGACTTTTTATCTTATATATAATAATTATTTAAATTTAAATTTTATACATCAAGGTCTTAATATTATTATATCATATAATAAATATTTACCACAAAGATATATATATATATATATAAATTTTATATATAAAATAAATATATTTTAAAAAAATAACAAATAATAATATAATGAGAAAATATAAATAGCGGAGTCAAACAGGGTTGACTCAATAGGTCAATGCCCGGGTCAACCAAATTTTGACTGAATTGACGAAATACCGGCTCAAACGAAATCACTGGCCTCGAGTCAATGAAAAAACATTGAATACATACGCTTCAGTTGAGGATAAATTGATATTTTTTATATGATTTATTTTAAATTGATATATATACACTATAGTTAAAAATAAAAATAAAATTAATATAAAAATTTTGAGAGGCGGCTGTGGCCACCCTTAATTATTTGGGCCTCCATGTATGAATCACAATGGTCAACAAATTTGGGGAGAAAAAAAAAAAGAAAAATTGGGAAATATGATATTCAGAGAAGTTTCATGTAAAGATAAAAGATTAATTTATTTTAATCAAAATGTTCCTCATTTTTATATCGATATTGGTAGTATTTCAATAGGTGGGACCAATTCGGTTCTTGCGTATAAATTAATGAAACGATTTACTCGATGGTTTAGTTATTGTTTGGGTTTTTAGTATTTTTTTGGATTTTTTTTTATTTTGTTTGGCAAGATAGATTTCATAAATAAACACGTAATTACAATAGACTAATAACTAGTAGAATGAGAGAGGCCTACCAAATGTAGTCTAAATTTCAACATACTACAAAAACACATAAAAATAAGGCAAATTTTCACCTATACCATATGATTTGGAAAAAAATTGCACTCTTTCCACATGACATAACTTATTTGTAAATTCCATAACAATTAACTGTAAAGATGCACTATATCAGTTACCAAATATAATCAACTCCTCTCCTTGAATTGCGCATGGCATGATTTTTTTTTCCATTAAAAAAAATCAAAACAAAAATTATATGTGGTAAGTTTATATATCCTACGTAATATGATGTTGTTTCACTACAAAATAGAAAAAGAAGACATTTAAATTTCAAACTACATCATCTTCCAAATATATACAAACTACTCGATCGATAAATATTTTTAATGAATAAATTTTGAAAAATATACAAAATATTAAGTTTAATGAATATATACGTATTATATACTGGACATGAACATGCATTTGCAAAATAGCATGTTGTGAACTTATACAAAACATATACTAAACTTATATACATACATTTGAAATGACAAAAACAACATGTTGGGAATTTATACATAACATATATTGAATTTATATATGTATACATATCATATACTGGACATGAACATACATTTTTCAAAGGCATAAAAACCAGTCAAATTTATTGTGTTAATGGAGGAGAG